>CAUYTI010111299.1:0-10089 GCA_963575145.1 Galago senegalensis | reverse complement strand
GGTCCCAGCTACTTGGGAGGCGGAGGCAAGAGACTCGCTAGAGCCCAGGAGTTGGAGGTTGCTGTGAGCTGTAATGCCATGGCACTCTACCCAGGGGGACAGCTTGAGGCTCTGTCTCAAAAAAAAAAAAAAAAAAAAAAGAACATTTTTTTATTTAAACAGAACACTCTGTTGCCCTTACTAGAATGCCCTGTGGTACAACAGCTTCTTGCACCAGCCTCAGATTTCCAGGCACAAGTGATCTTCCCTCCCTTTTAATTAGCTGGGACTATAGCTATGAGCCACCAGGCCTGGATAATTTTTTTTTTCCTTTTCGGAAGAAAAGAGGCATTTCTGTGTTGTTCAGGTTGATCCAAAATTCCTGGCCTTGAAGAAACCTCTGGGCTTGGCCTCCCAAAGAGCTAGGATTAAAGGCATAACCCACTGCACCAGAACAAATTAACGTATTCCTTAACTTTCATTATTCCATATTTCTTGACATCTTGACATATGGGCTATTTAGAAAAATGTTATTTAATTTTTAAACATTTTTAATTTTTTATATCGTATCATTTATTACTGAATTCTAACTTAGTGCCAATGAGTCGGAGAATGTTTATTACAGTCATGAATTCTTCCTGATAGTCTTGGTTATTGACTTATTTCACAGTTTTAATATTTCTTAAAATAGACAAAAATATTACCTAGAGTTTTAATCACACTTTTATTTTTGTACATACATAGTATATTTCTATCATTTCTTTTTATATTTTATGTAGGGCACATAATTTTACCAAGACACTCTTGAAACTGATGACAATTTTTCTAAGGTGAATAATGGGAAAAATTTCCATTTTCCTGAGATGTAGCAATAAAATGTATGTCATATTTGCTTATGAAAATACTACTATAAAATTGGTGCATAATTATTATAGACATCTTTAAAGCATAGATGATTCCAAATAAAAAATAAATTAAGCCTTTAATTTATAACTATTAATACAGTATGGTAGTATTAATCATCTATTTTTCACATCCAGATATGCTCATAGAGCAGAATTACTATAAATATTAAAATATAATATTTAGGTACTTGCTCACTAACTTGCTTTGTTTGCCTAAAATATATTCTGAATTTCTTTGGCATTGTATGTACTAGTATTGAATTTTTTTGTATCTTTTTTTGTTTTTTCTTTTGCAGTTTTTGGCCGGGGCTGGGTTTGAACCCTCCGCCACCAGCATATGGGGTCAGCGTGCTACTCCTTTGAGCCATAGGCACTGCCTTGTATGTTTGTTTTTTGAGACACAGTCTCACTCTGTCTCCTTGGGTTGAATGCTGTGATGCCATAATAGTGCATTTTTAAAAGGCTGTTTTACATTTACTTTGAGGTACATCTTAATTATTTTAGGTGGGAGAGGTTGAAGATCAGTGAAATCATATGTCAATGATGACTGAATTTTCACAGGAAGTTTTAAAGAATAGGCATATTTTCATTGCTTCCAGTCAATCAATTGAGGTAATGAAAGTTAACGCTATAATTCTTTAATTTTTTAAAATATGTATTACTTCTGCAACTATTATACAAGGTGTTCTAAAAATTGCCCCTCAATTTGCCATACATAGAGATAATGGTGACTTGAGGGACAGCTTTTGGTACCTCTGTGGAAGTATACATTTTATTGTTCTTCCCCCAAATTTCAATATACTACATTCTATTTATTTCTGGCTACATTCATTTCACTCAAAGAAAATACTTCAAATCCTATAATATGATGCTGTGAAAACAGTATAGCTATTTATAGACAATATTCTGACTTTTTTGAAATTAAATTTCCAACATAATTAGAGTTGCTATTAATATTAATTGTCTAAATGAAATAAAAGTACAAGGCATTTAAAAATGAAAAGACGATTATTACAAAGAGTAGTTGATAAATTCAACACTATTTAATCATTTATTAAATTAAAATATCTGAAGAGAAAGACCTAGATTCTGCCATGAATGAAATAGTTTTTATATTTAGAAAGAGTGATTTGTAGAAGCAAGGAAAATGATCCTATCCATATGAAAAGTATGATAATAGCATAAAGCAGGAAGGGAGGTTAAAAATAGCTCTTAAAATATTTCATATTTTATGTTTTGAATAAAAATAATAATAATTGTTGAAATCTTCATTGTTCATGCAAGGGAATAAGCATGCGTTAGCCCCTCCTTCCCCTCATTCATCTATGCATCCATCTACCCATCCATCTACCCATGCAATCCATCATTCATTGATGGTTGAGTACTTATTAGGTACTGAGTATAGCGTAGCTAAAAAGAAGTACTCATTACCTTGCCAAGTTAGAAACAAAAGTTCTAATTAAATTGAGTTAAAATAACATTATCACGAAATTAAATAACTTTGAATAGAAAGTCTAGGGACAAAACGTAAATGAAGATATGATAAAACTCTTTTGGAAAAGGTAATTAGAATCTACCATATACGACATTACTAAATTCAGGTTGAAAAATTAAACAGGCTCATTTCTGGAATTCCTAGAATAATACAATTTACCAAAATGGTTGAAGAAGAAAAATAAAAATTAAATGCTCTCAGAACTATTAAATAAATTGCAAAAAAATTGGAAAATTGGGAAAAAAAAGAAAACCTTGCCCCAGGATCAGATAGTTTCAAAGTTAAATGAAACATTTAAGGGAAAAATAAGACCAAAACTTTCCACAGAAAAGAAAGTTATGATTTAGTACATTCCAAGAAAGGTCTTTCATGAGATCATATGTAAAATGCTTTGCAAATAAAATATCAAGCCATATGAAGTAGCATAAAAGGATAAAATCATGATCATAGTTATTGCCCCTGAGTATGATGGTGTAGCATCTACTAGACCAACACTCTTATCCAGAACAATTAGAAAAAATATATACAACAGAGTTGTTCTGATTATTTTTGTATTTATTTATTTTTGTGGGTTAGTTATTCTGAAATCACAAGGCTTAGAATTCAGAGAAAAGGATAAGTGGGGACTTAGTAATACATCAAGCTCTCATTTAGAAGCCCAGGAAAGATTTGTACTAACTTCTTTATCCAAGGGTTGAACCTTTCAAACTTTAATTCAGGGCTTGGATAGATTAATGTCATAAGCCTATTCTGCTTGCCTAGTATATTAAAAGGTGAACATTTAAAAGCCCCATATGGAGGCTTAAAATTATTTTTATACAATATCCAGAATTTAACAGTAACAAAAAATTACAAGGCATTCCAATATACAGAATCATATAATTAAAAACAACACCAGAAACCAACAAAGATGTTTCAGACACTAGAGCATGAAGGCAAAGACTTTAAAATAACACATTTACTATGTTCACCTAAAAAAAAAGGATGATCATTAATTGAATTATTTTACCAAAAATTAAAATATATAATAGGTAGCATCTAATGGAAAATTCAGAAAGTACTGAAAATAAGACTTCAATAAATGTTTTTTTAATGATAAATTAGATACACTAGAAAACACAATTAGTGAACTTTCTGACTTTTTTGAGTCAGAGAGAAAATGTAAAATATATCAAGTGAAAACAGACAATATAAAGAAAAAAGGCCAGAGATTTATGGGACTTCAATTGCTCAACATAAACATAATTAGAATTTGAAAGTAGAGGAGACAAAGAATGATGAAAAACAGTATTTGAGAACACACACATTTTACAAAGCTGACTGAAGACATCAACCTGAATTTTCAAGACGTTTCTATAGCCCAAGTAAGATGAAAACAGAGAAATCATAGAAGTATCAAAGGCAAATGTAAGGTAGTAAGAGAAGTGAGACATCTTATATTCTGAAGATTAGTATCAATATTGATAGTTCACCTTTAACATAAATAATAAAATCCAAAAGAAAATAGAAAGGTGTCTAGTATACGGAAACTTAACTTCTATACTCTGAAAAACTACCCTTTAACAAAGAAGTAAAATACAGTTATATTCCAACAAAATAGAGGAGAAAAAAAAATTTATCACCAGAAAATATATACTAAAAACAATAAAGGAATTTTATTAAGTTATAAACTAAAATAAATTCTTAATCCCTCTGGCTCACTGAATGGACTCCCTCTTGACCAAAGGCACCCCCAGAAAAGCCTCAGAGCTGAGTTGCTTGCCATGAGATGAAGAGAAGTCAGAAGTTATGCTCAGTCATAACTTTTGGAGTTATTATTTGTATTAATAAGATACAAAATCATTAATATGTCTAAGGTCATGTAAGGGAAAGGTTAAACCATACCTGCAGGTCTTCAATTTACTTAACAGATCACTTAAGTCTCCATATATAAACAGTGGTTTTGTCTTTGATTAACAGACTTCCTTGTCTTAAAACATTCCAAATCTTTAGACAAAGCTTTATTTTTTAATCAATTACAACTCAAAGAATCTTTAAGTCCACCTATAACCTGTAAGCCCCCCACTTCAAACCGTCCTGCCTTTTTGGCCCAAACTGATGTACGTGTTCTACGTATTAATTTAGGACTTTCCATGTAATACCCGTCTAGTGGCAAAGTAAAGGAAAAAGATACTCAATGGAAACATAAAGATTCAGGTGAAAATGAAGATAGCAATGTGAAGGGCAAATATATGGCTCACTGTAAATGGAAATTTATTAGCAATAATTATTTTAGATTGTTTTATTTAAATATATGATACATATACATCTACATGTGTATGTTGAAGAAGAATGAAATAGCCCACAAGCTCCAAGGTTCCAGCATTATTTGAGAAGTGGTAAAAACAAATAATCTTCACAGGGCTATATAATAAATCCAAGGTGTACAAAATACCTACATTAACCATTAAAAATAGTGCAAAAATAGTTCATAGAGAGAAATAGCACAAGCAATAATATTTGATTAATCCATGTAAAGGCCACAAAATATGAAACTTTTAAGTAAAATCCAAACAGTAAGAGAAGTACGTATAAAGAGATATATTTTATATACAGTTCACATGGAGATAAGGGTTTAAAATCTTACAGTTCATGTGTGTATACACACACGCACATATGCATATTATACATTTACTTTAAAGATACATCCATGCAATTGTCTTTAAGGCTATTAACCTATTCTCTTTGCTTTTGTTTATTGTTGCCTTGTGGCTCCTTAATTCCATTGTTTTGCTTTAATCAAGTGTTTTTAAAGTCCATTTTATCCTCTATACTCTTCTTGTCTCTGCATTTGATGTTATTATTTTAGCATTACTGGAGAACTTAAATGTATTAATAATATAATAAAATAAATATATTATATTTAAGTGTATATAAATTATATACACGAAGTCTGACAAGTTCATGAACTCATCCTAAAGTACTATAGGCCTCACTACTGAACATCGCTCTGTTCACCTTCCGGGTACTCCCCTTAGGAAGCTATGCAGAGATGCCAGCACACCCTTCAGAGCAATTTTGGAACTCTTTTCTGGAATGACCCTTAGAGCTAACATTGTGTGACCCCATGATGTCCTGAATGTCATCAAAATGTCTTCCTTTCAATATTTCCTTTATCTTCAGATAAAGAAAAAAAGTCACTGGGGGCCGGATCAGGTGCGTGGCAGGGCGTTCCAGGACAGTTATTATCTGCTAGAATCTCCTTCACAGATAGTGTCAGTGGGAGCTGGGACCTTGTCATGATGCAAGAGCCACACCTTTCTCACACTAAGATTTTCAGTTAGAATTTCCCTGTTTCTCTATTGATGTTTATTTGGTCTGCTGTGCTTCTCACGCTCAGCTGACAATTTTGTCACAGATTCGATGAATTTTTGCAATATTCTCTATCAGTTCTGCTCATTATTTGTCCTCCTGACCTCTCTTCATCAGTGATGCTTTCTCTCCCTTCAGAAAAATGTTTGATTTGTTTGTACACTGCCGTTTTCCTCATGGCATTATCCCCATAAACTTGGACCAACGTGTCCCTGACTTCACTTCCCCTCTCGCCAAATTTAACAAGAAATTTTCATTTTTTAGTATTTATTTGTTGAGACAGAGTCTCAAGCTGTCACCCTGGATAGAGTGCCATGGTGTCATAGATCATAGCAACCTCCAAGTATTGGGCTCAAGTGGTCCTCTTGCCTCCGTTTTTCTATTTTTAGTAGAGACAGGGTCTCACTTTTTTGCTAGGCTGGTCTCAAACCCATGAACTCAAGCCATCCACCTGCTTCACCTCCAAGAGTGCTAGGATTATAGTCGTGAGCCACCACACTCGGCCACAAATTTTTGTTCATAGCTCTAATTCAAATTCTGACACTCTTCTGATGGCACACCAAAACAGGCGACAACGATAATGCATGCCACGTAGTAAAACACCACCACATCTGCACACGACAGAGCTGTATACACAGCATACCAAGGGAATGAAACCTTACTGATTTGTTTGTGCAATGCTGCTGACGTAAGTGCATGAAAGCAAATTTATGAATGTAGTTGTCAAACCTTTGGTGTGCATACACACACACACACATATATAATTTAAGGTAGATGAAAAGTAACATGTTAAGAATGAATTTAGTAAAATATCTCAAAATTGGAAAAGCAAGCTTCCTGCACACTCAATACTGATTTGAAACTAGCAGAAGACAAACCATAGGCCCACATGAGAGAAAACCATTACTAAATTCAAGTAGGCGTCAGGGGGAAGAGGGGCGGAGGACTCAGTAAGCTCCCACCTACCTGTGCTGTGTAGAGGTCTATGGCATACCTCTTGGGAGAAGAACTCAACTACAACTCAGATGTCACACAACAAATGCAAACAATGTAATGTATGTCCCCTTACATTCATCTAAATAATGAAAAAAGGAAACAGGAAAAAATAAATAAAAATATAACCCATCACCATCAGGATCAGGGCAGATAGTGTTAGTATTTCAAACATGTATTCATTTTTCTATTCAGTAAATGATTATTGAACACCACTGATGTCCCTGTACTGTGACTACTGTGGCTTACAGGATGCAAGTATTGGTAAGATTTATCCTTGGCTTTAAAGTGTGAAGTGAGGTATAAGAATCACATCACACCTAACATATAGAAATGGAAATTTATGCCACATATTGGCGTATTTTTTCTGACTCTCAGCATTAGCATTGTGCTGTGGATAAAGCAGATATTTTACAGATGTTAACTCGGAGATGATTAATAATTTGTTCAAATGGGCAAGTTATGTCTCAGAGCCTGGTTTTTCTGACTTTGAAACTTTCCTCTTTTCAACTATAGAAAATTAAATGCTGTTTGGATTGCAGAGAATATTGTAGAAAGAACATGATATTCAGTTTCCTCAGATTAGTTTATAATCCACAGAAAGGAAGCCAGGCATGCACGATTAGTTTAGGAGACATTAAGAGAATTAATGAGCCTATGCTTATCAAAAGTTTTTACATTCTATTGAGAAAAGCATTATCTTTAGAAAAGGAACTATTACTAATCCAGATTTTTTTTACACACAAGCATATGGCTTTTTGACAGGGATTTTATAGCTGTTGAATTCTAACTTTGAAACTTTATTTAAAAAGTAACTATAATGCAAATATTCAGATATTTGTTAAATTATTTAATAAAAATGGAAGCACAAACATATCTTCCAATGAGGTTTAAATCTTCAGACCATACATAGTACTGTTAAAAAGTGAAAAAAAATTAAGAAAGTTCAATTTCTTAAGTTGATAGTCATCAATCATTGAAAGAAGAATATGAAAGATATTAGAGTAAAAATTAAAAAAATATATGAAAGAAATGAAGTAAAAGAGAATTATTTTATATCTATACTTGTATGGAGTAATTATGAGGTTAAAAAGAATGATTAAGGCTCTGCGCCTGTGGCTTAAGCGGCTAAGGCGCCAGGCACATACACCTAAGGTGGCGGGTTCGAATCCCCAGCCCGGGCCCGACAAACAACAATGATGGCTGCAACCAAAAAATGGCCAGGCGTTGTGGCGGGCCCCTGTGGTCCCAGCTACTTGGGAGGCTGAGGCAGGAGACTCGCTTGAGCCCAGGAGTTGGAGGTTGCTATGAACGTGATGCCATGGCACTCTACCCAGGGGGATAGCTTGAGACTCCGTCTCAAAAAACAAAAAAAAAAAAAAATATATATATATATATATATATATATCTTTGATAGGTTCTTAGAGGCTACAACTTTAGGCAAAATAATGAAACCAATTTTACCATAGGGTAATTGATATAAATTAGAGTTAAGTCCCTGCAGCATATTTATGATTACAATATCACCAAACTTCTGAATAAAGGCAAAACTCTTTTTCTTTCTTTCTTTTTTTTTTTTTTTTGAGATAAGGTCTCTGGTTAGAGTGCAATGGCATCATCATAGCTCACTGCAACCTCAAACTCCTGGTCTCAGTTTTGTTTGTTTGGGTTTTTTTTTTTTTCAGTTTTTGGCTGAGGCCAGGTTTGAACTTGCCACCTCCAGTATATGGGGCCAGTACCCTACTCCTTGAGCCATAGGCACCACCCCAAACTCTTGGTCTCAAGTGATCCTCCTGCCTCAGCCTGCTTAGTAGCGAGGACTACAGGAACTCACTATCACACCTAGCTAATTTTTTTGTGTTTTTTGTAGAAATGGGGTCTTGCTGTTGCCCAGGCTGGACACAAACTCCTGGCCTCAAGCCATCCTTCTGCCTTAGTCTCACAAAGTGCTAGGATTACAGGCGTGAGCCACTATAACTGCTATAAGACAAAACACTTCTAATATTAAACATTGAAATAAATGTGAACTGTACATATATTTAGTAAAGATTAGTGTTCTCTTGGGCAGCACATACACTAAAATTGAAACAATACAGAGAAAATTAGCATGGGCTCTGCACAAAGATAACATGCAAATTCATGAAGCTTTTCATATTTTTTCAAAAGCAAAATGAGATATCATCTCATCTCAGTTAGGATGACTATTATCAAAAAGACAAAAAATAACAAATATTGGTTAGAATGCAGAGAAGAGTGAGCTCTGGGACCAGGCAGGGTGGCACATATCTGTAATACCAGCACTTAGGAGGCCAAGGCAAGAGGATTACTTGAGTCCAGGAGTTAAAAATTGGCCTTGGGGGAAGACTAGCCTGGGCAACATAGGAAGCCCCCATCTCCACAGGAAATTTTAAAAAAAAACCAGGTGTGGTGGCACACACCTGTAGTCCCAGTTACAGAGGAGGCTGAGGCAGGAGGAACACTAGACCCCAGACATTTGAGGCTACAGTGAGCTATGATTCCCACCACTGCTTGCCAGCCTAGGCAATAGCATAAGACCCTGTCTCTAAAATACAGAAAGAAAGAAAAGAGAACTGTTATACACTATTGGTGGGAATAATGTAAACTAGTTCAGCCACTATAGGGAACAATACAGAGATTCTTCCAAAAACTACAATTAGAATTACCATATGATCTAGCAAATACCATTTCTGGGCATTTATCCAAAGGAAAGAAAATCAGTACATTGAAGAGACATGTGTACCTCTATGTTACTGAAGAGACATGTGTACCTCTATGTGGTGGCTATTACAATAGCCAAGATACAGAATCAACCTTGGTGTATAAGAACAGATGAATGGATAAAGAAAACTTGGTACAAATATTCAATGGAATACCATTCATCCATAGAAAAGAATGAAATCTTGATATGAAGACAATTAATGATAATTAATGACATGGTGGGGCATGGGGGAAGGGGAGATCAGACAGAGAAGGTGCGAGGAGTATGGGGGAAAAATAATGACTAATTCTCACACAAACTGGATTTAATTTTGATCAACGTATATTGCTTAAACATCAATTTTTAATTCAACATGTCAATATGTTGTTTGTCATATTGCATCCTTATTCATCAGTGAAATATGTCTGTAATTTCCCTTTTATGATAATATATTTTTCCTAAATTTACTATCAGGGGTATCCAGACTAAGTAGAATGATTTGAAAGTATTTCTTTTTTTTTTTTGAGACAGAGCCTCAAGCTGTCCCCCTGGGTAGAGTGCCGTGGCATTACAGCTCACAGCAACCTCCAACTCCTGGGCTCAAGCGAGTCTCTTGCCTCTGCCTCCCAAGTAGCTGGGACCACAGG
>CAUYTI010111297.1:0-11755 GCA_963575145.1 Galago senegalensis | reverse complement strand
GAGGCAGGAGACTCGCTTGAGCCCAGAGTTGGAGGTTGCTGTGAGCTGTAATGCCACGGCACTCTACCCAGGGGGACAGCTTGAGGCTCTGTCTCAAAAAAGAAATAGATTTGCTTGTTGTTAAGTCTATATGTGTATCTGGCTGGTTATATGGCTTCTAGGTCATTCTAACTGGGTTTCAGTGTGGGGTTTATGTATCAACTCTAAGTATGGTTCCTTAAGAGAGGACTAGAGAAAAGTCCTGGCCTTAAACAAATCAGGTGTAGAGGATTCAGAGAGCAGGACATGCCTATAACAGGGGGAAACAACGTTACCTTAAATTCATCATGTGAGCACTACGATTTCCTAGGTGAACAGATAATGTATCTTATAATGGTTAAAGATGTGGCCTTGCTAAATATGCATTTTAATTTCCAATACTTTAAGCTGTGGGATGTGTCTCAGTGTGTAAGTTTGTGTACTGAGGGTATTAGGCAGACCTACTTAGAAATGCTCTTCTGATGGCTTGGCGCCTGTAGCTCAGCGGCTAGGGCACTAGCCATATACTCCAGAGCTAGCAGGTTCGAATCCAGCCCAGGCCTGCTAAACAATAATGACAACTATGACCAAAAAATAGTTAGGCACTGTGGCGGGTGCCTGTAGTCCCAGCTACTTGGGAGGGGAGGCAAGAGAATCGCTTAAGCCCAAGAGTTTAAGATTGCTGTGAGCTGTGACGCCAACACTCTACTGAGGGCAACCTAGTGAGACTCTGTATCAAAAAAGAAAAAAACGCTTTTCTGAGCAAGGGTATCTATGGCTGAGATTGGTCACTGCCCTATAAAGCCATTCGCCTTTCTTCCTTTTTTTTTTTTATAGTAAAAAAAAGAAAACTTTATTATACTGTTATTTAGCAGGCCCAGGCTGGGCTCAAACCTGCCAAATTTGGTGCATGTGGCCAGCACCCTACTCGCTAAGCTACAGATGCTGAGTCTTTTTTTTTTTTTTTGAGTCAGAGTCTTACTTTGTTGCTCTCAGTAGAGTGCCATAGTGTCATAGCTCACAGCAACCTCAAACTCTTTTTTTTTTTTTGAGACAGAGCCTCAAGCCGTCCCCCTGGGTAGAGTGCCGTGGCATTACAGCTCACAGCAACCTCCAACTCCTGGGCTCAAGCGAGTCTCTTGCCTCCACCTCCCAAGTACCTGGGACCACAGGCGCCTGCCACAACGCCCGGCTATTTTTTGGTTGCAGCCGTCATTGTTGTTTGGTGGGTCCGGGCTGGGGATTCGAACCCGCCACCTTAGGTGTACGTGGCTGGCGCCTTAGAACCTCAAACTCTTGAGCTCAAGGGATTCTCTTGCCTCAGCCTCCCAAGTAGCTGGGATTAAAGGTGTCGCCATAATGCCCAGCTAATTTTAGAGACCAGGTCTTGCTCTAGCTTGGGCTGGTCTTGAACCTGTGGACTCAGGCAATCCACCCACCTCGGCCTCCCAGAGTGCTGGGATTACAGAGGTGAGACATTATTCCCGGCCTCTCCTTTCTTCCTTAAGCATGGATCTCCCCGCTTTAGCTGGGCACACAGCCACCAAGAATAAAGACTATATTTCCTGGCTGGGTGCAGTGGCTCATGCGTGTAATCCCAGCACTTGGGACACCAAAGCAGGTGGATTGCCTGAGCTCAAAGGTTCAAGACCAGCATGAGCCAGAGTGAGACCCTGCCTCTAAAAAAAAAAAAATAGCTGGCTGTTGTAGTGGGTGCCTATAGTCCCAGCTACTTGAGAGGCTAAGGCAAGAGAATCCCTTGAGCCCAAGAGTTTGAGGTTGCTATGAGATAAGATGCCACCACACTCTACCAAGGCTGACCAAGTGAGACTGTCTCAGGAAAAATAAAGACTACATTTCCCAGTATCAATTACAGTTAGTGTGTCTGTGATATTAAGTTCTTTCCATCAGGGTATAAGATGTGCCTTTTGTAACTTTCTGCAAGAGAATTCATAGGAAAGGGGCAAAAGTTTCTTTTTTCTTTCCTCTTAATATAGATATGATGGGGGAGCTCAAGCAGTTCACACCCTGTGCACAGGACAGTGGAACAAGATGAGAGGTGCCTGCTCTGGGGAGCAGTGTCCGGGCCTCAACACCTGGCTTCAGGCCTTTACTCATGTGGAGAGGGATGGACTTCTGTCTAATCTGCTGTTATTTGGGGATTTCTGTCACTAGAATAGCAACTTTTATTTATTTATTTATTTATTTATTTCTTACAGACAATACAAACGCTTTACTTAATACTTTTTTTTTTTGAGACAGAATTTTACTCAGTTGCCACTGGCTAGAGTGCAGTGGCATTAGCATAACTTGACTTACAATAATGTCAAACTCCTGAGCTAAAGTGGTCTCCTGCCTCAGCCTCCCACGTAGCTGGGACTATGGGTTTGAGCTAATATGCCTGGCTACTTTTTGCATTTTGTATTATTTATTTATTTAGTTAGTTAGTTTGGAGACAGAGTCTTTTTTTTTTTTTTTCTTTTTTGAGACAGAGCCTCAAGCCGTCCCCCTGAGTAGAGTGCTGTGGCATTACGGCTCACAGCAACCTCCAACTCCTGGGCTCAAGCGAGTCTCCTGCCTCCGCCTCCCAAGTAGCTGGGACTACAGGCGCCCGCCACAACGCCCGGCTATTTCTTGGTTGCAGCCGTCATTGTTGTTTGGCGGGTCCGGGCTGGGGATTTGAACCCGCCACCTTAGGGGTATGTGGGTGGCGCCTTAGCTGATTGAGCTATAGGCGCCGTGCCTTTTTTTTTTTTTTTTTTGAGACAGAGTCTCACTCAGAGTCACTTTGGATAAGGTGCTCTGGCATCATAGCTCACAGCAACCTCAAACTCTTGGGCTCGAAAAATCCTCTTGGGGTGGCGTCTGTGGCTCAGTGGGTCGGGCACCAGCCCCACATACTGAGGGTGTCAGATTTTGAACCCAGCTCTGGCCAGCTAAAACAGCAATGAGAATTGCAACGAAAAATAGGTGGGCATTGTGGCGGGTACCTGTAGTCCCAGCTACTTAGGAGACTGAGGCAAGAGAATCACTTAAGCCCAAGAGTTGGAGGTTGCTGTGGAGCTGTAACACCATGGCACTGTATGGAGGGCGACAAAGTGAGACTCTGTCTCAAAAAAAAAAAGGATCCTCTTGCCTCAGCCTCCTGAATAGCTGGGACCACAGGCATGCATCATGACATACAGCTAGTTTTCCTATTTTTTAGTAGAAATGTGATCTTGCTCTTGCTCAGGTTTGTCTTGAACTCCTGAGCTGAAACAATCCACCTGCCTTAGCCTCCCAGAGTGCTAGGATTATAGGTGTGAGCTACCATACCCAGCAGAGGTGCCATGCTTTTGCTTTGGCCTAAAGCTATGGGGTGTCTGCTTAATGGGAAGTTGGAAATTTGTACACATGAGTGTTTCCTCATTCCTTTATACTTCGAGCAATATAAATAATGGACACCTTAATTTTTTGTTAGGTTGTCTACTATTTGAATCCCCTCGCACCCTAAAAAGTACGCAGAGAGTTTGCCTATCAGAGTTGCATAAATCCACGTTTGGCTCCCCTCATCTGCAGCTTCCTCGGTTCCGCCCTCTACCCTGTGCTGTCCTCATCCTCAGCTTGGTGGCCAGATGGCTCAGTGAGGCCAACAATATCTCCAGGAAGAACAGGAAACAGTCTACCCCAAAATGGTAAGTCAAGTGTCCTCAGAGTCCCTCTGAGTGAACAGTTCAAATCCCAGGTGCCCTCCTGAAAGCAGGGATTGTGCTCAGGAGAATGGAAATGTGCTGACTGGCTGTGCCAACCAAGGACCACACCGAGTCCTGGATGGGGGGTGCCCTTTCCCCTGAAGAGGCAGGCCGTGAGAAGAGGGGTAGAAGCGGGGCAGGCCACCAACAATCTTCACTAGACTAGTGGTTCTTGGGCTTTGAAAACTCAGTAACCAGAGCACAAAATGCATTGGTTAGAGTAGACTTTATTGTTATCCAAAAATTCAAGTAGCAAACTGAACTAATTATTAGATAGGAATGATTCCTTCTCTCCCAAGACATCTTTGCATTCTCTCTGACTTGGTCAAGAGAACAACCTTCAACAGCCACAACCCTACAGAGAGACTTCAACTGACATAACTGAGAGCCTGTCAAATATGTTCCCTTATTAATTCAACACACATTTTTTTGAGCATCTCCTATGTGCCAAGAATTGTTCTAGATTATAAAGATACGTGAGCAAACAAAAAAGACAAGTAGCCATTCTTATGAAATGTCCTTTCTAGTGGGGAAAGACAGAAGATACCTCAGAGATACTGGGGGGTTCAGTTCCAGACCACTGCAATACAGTGAATATCATGATAAAGTGAGTCACACAATTGTTTTGGTTTCTCAGTGCATATCTCAGTGCATAGTCTATTAAGTGTGTAATAGCATCATGTCTTCAAAAACAATGTACATGCCTTAATTAAACACGTTGCTAAAAAAAGCTAACAGTTATCTGAGCCTCCAGCAAGTTGTCCTCTTTTTGCTGCTAGAGGGTGTTGCCTCAGTGTTGATGGCTGCTGACTGGTCAGGGCCAGGGTTGCTGAAGAGGAGGGTGGCTGTGGCAATTCTTTAAAATATGTCAGTGAAGTCTGCCATATCAATATCAACTGACTCTTCCTTTCACAGGAGATTTTTCTGCAGCACTCAACGCTGTTTGATAGCATTTTACCCACTGTAGGGCTCCTTCAAAAACTGGATCCAGTCCTCTGAAACCCTGCCACTCCTTTCCCAACTAAGTTTCTATAATATTCTAAAGTCTTAGTTGTCATTTCCACAGTGTTCACCAGGCACAGACTCCATCTCAAGAAACACTTTTGGCTCAGCGCCCATAGCACAGTGGCTAAGGCACCAGCCACATGCACCCAGGCTGGCGGCCTGCTAAACAACAATGACAACTGCAACAAAGAATAGCGGGCATTGTGGCCTGTAGTCCCAGCTACTCAGGAGGCTGAGGCAAGAGAATTGCTTTCACTTAAGTCCAAGAGTTGGAGGTTGCTGTGAGCTATGACGCCACAGCACTCTACCAACAGCTATGTAATGAGACTCTGTCTCAAAAAAAAGAAACACTTTCTTTGCTCCTCTCCTCCTCATTCAAGTTTCATCATGAGATTGCAGCAGTTCAGTCCCATCTTCAGCCTCCACTTCTGGCTCTCTTGCTATTTCCACCACATCTGCAGTTACTTCCTCCCCGGAAGCTGTGAATCCCCTGAAGTCATCCATTATTATTCCTCCCATTGCTCACCAAAGGCTCCGCGGCACTGCCAGCCCAGGGCAGGGACAGCTGCCACCATGGCTTTCCCCCAAATGCTCAACGCTCCTAGTGCCCACAGCCAGCCTCCGCTGCTGACAGAGGTCAGCAGTGGTTACAGGGCAAGGATGGGGAGGGGGTAGCCAGCCAGTGCCTGGGAGCCAGAGAACAGAAACAGGCAGCTCAGTTTCCTCACTGAGCCATCTGTGGAGGCAGGAGAGACAGACCATGGCTAGGTTAGGCTCCAAGCCCCTAGTGCATGCTTCACTGTCTTACTGGACTTCATTTGCAAAACATAAATGCAAATATAAAATTAGAGTAGAACTCTGTAAGTTGACCCCCAAAGGGACTGTAACAACCTGGTCAATATATGGAGGTGGTCAACATAAGGAATGAAGTCCATATTGATCCATACATGTGGTGCACATCTCGTCTATGAAAATTAGGTCAACTTAAGGAGCTGGTCAATGTAAAGAGGTGGTCAACTATGGAGATTCTACTATATTAAAAATTCCAAGACAGTAGCCACACAGCCCCAAACCCTCAGTGCAGGACCATTTTGATCATGGGGTCCTATGCAATTGGTTGCATCCCTTGAAACCAGTCTTGGCTACAACTCTCTGTGCTAACTTCCTAAAATTTAGGTTCTCAACACCACTGAGAAGTCCTCTGCAAAATCACTTGCTCCCAGTAGTTCCTATCAGAGATGAGATGGGACCTCGGACTGACATTAGGAGAGGCATACAGCTTTCTATTGCAGAGATAAAAACATCAATGGTGGCTCAGCGCCTATAGCTCAACCGGCTAAGGTGCCAGCCACATACACCTAAGGTGGCAGGTTCGAATCCCCAGCCCGGACCCGCCAAACAATAATGACGGCTGCAACCAAAAAAAAATAGCCGGGTGTTGTGGCAGGCGCCTGTGGTCCCAGCTACTTGGGAGGCTGAGGCAGGAGACTCGCTTGAGCCCAGGAGTTGGAGGGTGCTGTGAGCTGTAATGCCACGGCACTCTACCCAGGGGGACAGCTTGAGGCTCTGTCTCAAAAAAAAAAAAATCAATGGTGATTCAAGAAGTAATCCTTAAGCACTCTCATATTCAGAGCACCACCACCTCCTCAACTTTTTCCAGATCTAAGAAGCACTTTAGGGTCTTAGAGTTCCAGTTTGTTTGTGTCACGGGTAATAACTTGCACTGTAATTGCTTTAAAGGACTGGATATACCTCTATTTGCCTCTGTCTTTAGGCCTATGTTTCAGGTTTTTCAGTGAATCTTTGAAGTGCATAAACCTGTAAACACCTTCCTTGTTCTCTGCAAGGTGAGGATTAACTCCAACATGCAGTCCCATCGATTACTGGAGAATCCTGTTGAGAACTTCATCTTTAGGCTCCATTTCTCATCCTAAGGGACATGGTGACTATCCATCTACACTTCACTGTGGAAGGTTTGAAGGCCTCTGAATAAAATGAAAGCAAAATATTAGTATAATGTTTTAAAGAAAGAGAAAATAGTAGTAGAGTTTTCACTTTGATTTCAGAATCAATTTGTGGAGCTTCAGTTTCTTAAGAATGAAAAAGGCCCCCTAAGCATGGCAGCTTTTCAAAATATTCAAAAACAACAATAGGCAATTGAGAGCATTTAACTTGAGTTATTTGGTTATGCAAATATATCTAAATAAATCCCAAATCTCTCGTGGGTCCCTTCTTCCTACATCTGCACAGAAACTGGCACTAGTGGGCTCCAGCTCAGGCAGAGCCAGGACCTCAGACACCAGTACAGCAGGAAACTTCCTTCACAGGGCTTTTTGGCCAACAGATGGTGTAGGACTGGGACATGGCAAGAAGGGGGACTCTCTATGGGGCCCCAAACCCCAGATCACCAGCCTCCACCCCCTGAGAGTATTTCAGAATCTCTGAGGGAGGATTTGGGAGGGGGCCAAGGCACTGCAATCTGGTGGGTGGGACATAGTGCCATTGTTTTTTGTACATTTGTGAAGACGTGACCTAATTTGGGAAGCACAGGCTGGAGAAACTAGATATACCTGTTTAAATTCAAAACATTAAAGGGTGTTTTCTGAGGGGGCGTGGTGGTTGGAAAATCATTCCGTATCACCTCACCACGTCCAGGTCAATTCCTCAGTCTTTCCCAGATGCAGAAAAGGATTTAGAAATCCTCCTCTGTTTTGAGGCGCTGTACCGCTGTGTGGCCAGCAGAGGGCAGCATCGCACTTCAGCGAGGCCGGGTGAGCGGTAGAAAACCGTTAAAAACCAAGGATTTCATCGCCGGGCGCGGTGGCTCACGCCTGTAATCCCAGCACTGTGGGAGGCTGAGGAGGGAGGATTGCTCGAGCTCAGGAGTTCGAGACTCGCCTGAGCGAAAGTGAGACCCCGACTCATTAAAAAAATGGAAAAACCCAGCTGGGCGCCGCGGCGAGCGCCTGTAATCCCAGCGGCCTCGGAGGCTGAGGCAGCAGGATGCCCGCAGCCGGAGTCTGAGGTTGCAGTGGGCTCCGGTGCCACTGCCCTCTGCTCAGGGCACAGGGTGGAACTCTGTCTCGACAAAAAAAAACAAGGCAACTGTGCGCATATGCTCATCCCAACCCCCCAAATCCCCTTTTCATATTTTTCCCTAGAAAAAAGGCCTTGCTTTCTCTTTGCTTCCTAATTTTAGGAAACATTACAGCTTTTCTGAAATTATTCTGTGGCTGTCTTTAAGAGGAAAAAACAGATTTTCTTGTTGGGTTGACCTTGAGCAAACTTATACCACCCTGCACCCACTCATACATACATTATTCTGGGGGGGGATCTCTCATTGATTTTCTTCCCATGGTCATTTTAAGCTTCCCCTTTAGCTCTATAATGCCAGGCTCTGCTCCCTGTTAAAGGGAAGGCCAAGCATCACTGGGCAGGTAAGGAAAACAGCTCAGGAGGTCCGGGAGACCTCTCCGCAAGTCTGCCACCAGCTGTACCTTGAAGATACAGGTCAAGCCGGTAGTCTGAGTCTTTGGTCCCTGAAACACCAGCAGCTCTAACTTGAGGTCGGGTCTCCTGGCTTCCAGACTCTTTCCTAACTATTCCTGTGACTGAGCCCAGGGTAAATTTACCTTACTGGTACCAGCGAGTATCCTTTGTGAGGCGTGTTTTCCTTCACCCTGTCCCCATCCACAGTTAGCCAAACCTGGGCCCACATTACACACTGGCTGATGTTGGGCTGCTGTGAGACGCCTCCTTGTCCCGTCCTCTGGCTTCTGGGACCTTCTGGGAACCCTTCCACTGGTCTTGAGATGGAATCTAAAGGAGTGCTTCCATCAAGATGCTTTCCACAAATTTCGCTTCTGGACTTCATCTGGTAAGGAGCAGCTCTTTCAAGGAAAAGTTCTACAGGGGATGAAAAAAATTTATTCAGCATTCATGAGAAGGTGTTCACGTTTGAAAAAGGGGGAAATAACAGAAAGGAACTGAACTACAAAGATGGGACTCCCAGCTTTGGGAAGAGAGACTAGGTCACCTATGTGGCTGCCCCTTCCCCCTCACCGAGACCACCCTTGAATCCAACCAGGTAGCGCAAGGCCAAACACACCCAGCCAGGTGTGGTAAGCAACCACCTCTGGCAAGCTCTGTTTCTTTCACAGGGCCCAGGTGACCTCATCGCACAGGCTGTGCTCTCTGGGATCTGTTCCAAGTGCAGATTCCTGCTGACCGTGTGCCATCCTGAGCACCTCATTATATCCCATACTGGGCTAAGCTCTGAGAAGGATACAGCTAAAAAACCGCGGTCCCTTGTGCTACTTATCTCTGTCTCTAATTCAGGGTTTCTCTGTTTCCACAAGCTTTGTGGAGCACAAGGCCCATGACACTTCAAGTTATGGTGCAGATAACTCCCCAACTCAGAATCCCATAGCAACTGGTTCTACCCTACTTCCCTCAGGAGCTGCTTCCCTTGTCTACCTTTTTCTCATGGGCTCAAATGGGCCATTTCAAAAGTCCTCCACCATTGAGTGACATTACATGTTTAGAATGATCATGTCTGACTTCCCATGAGAACTTGAGGTGTCATGAGCATTCGTAATGCTCCCATTACAAATTTTTGCATATGATGTTTACATATGCCCCCACTCTCACCAAGCAACCCAAAGCCATTCGTGGAACCTGTCTCTTTAGCTCCCAAAGGTAGGAGAAAAGCGACGGGGCATGTCTTTCTGGAAACAGACTGGAAGAAATTTCCAGACCTTCTCTGTATAAGAAGAGACTTGTCCAAAGTTAGTCATGGCCACCCACCTGTGCTTTTAGACAGTATTTTAATAATTCTAGGGCCATTTTGTGAAACTTGCATTCTACAGCATGCTAACCCTCATTCAGGAGTCAATGGTTTCCTACACAGTTAAGAAAGCAAATTAAAAGCTGTGAATCCCAGGCAGGTGCAGTGACTCCCGCCTATAATCCTAGCACTTTGGGAGGCCAAGGCAGCAGGATCTCTTGAGCCAGAAGTTCAAGGTTATGGTGTGTTATGATCATGCCACTGCCCTCCTACCTGGGTGACAAAGCCAGAGTCTGTCTCTTAAACACTAAAAGTCTGTCTCTTAAACACAGAGTCTGTCTCTTAAACACTATAGCATAGTCAGCATAAGGATCAAGCCTTACTCCCCTGGGTGATCACCCAGACCCAAGCCACAGCAAGTACTAGGGGAGGTGCTTGGGTGAAATAGAAATTAGAAGAGCTAGACATTTTCATTAAACTAGCAATTCATGATCATAGAGACACACAGGAAATGTGAAAACCCAGACATGTGAGGCCATTTTGTGGAAGTGACAGCAGCTGATGAGCTGCCCTCAGGCTAGGAAGGGGCTGGAGAACCAGGTGGGTGTCAAACCCCAGGTCCTGTGGGCTCAAGTTTGCTTTTTTTTTGAGACTGAGTCTCACTATGTTGCCCTCTGTAGAGTACTGTCACATCACAGCTCACAGCAACCTCAAACTCTTGGGCTTAAGCAATTTTCTTGCCTCCGTCTCCCAGTAGCTGGGACTATAGGTGCCCACCACAATGCCCAGCTATTTTTTTGTTGCAATTGTCATTGTTGTCTGGCAGACCCCGGGCTGGGTTCAAAACCTCCAGCTCTGGTGTATGTGGCTGGCACCCTAGACACTGAGCTATAGGTACCAAGCCTCCAGTTAAGTTTTTAGACTTTATCCTGATGATTCTCTGAAGGGTGAAATCAGGAGAGAAACCTGACTAGATTTGCATTTTGAAAGTATCGCTTTGGACTGCAGTGAAGAAAATGAATTAGAAGGGCCAGAATGGAACAGAGAGTCCACGCAGGAAGCTCCTGCAGGAGTCCAGGTAGGGGACAGGCACCTACACTAGATGGGTGACAGTAGAAGCAAGCAAAGTAGATATGTTTGAGAGCAATTTAGGAGTGACAAATTGGGGGGTGAGGAGAGAAAGGACCCAACCATGGAAACTGGATTTTCCAATATAAATTTTGATACCTCTGAATACCTTTATCTCCTTTGAGCGGCCAGGTATCTAGGAAGGTAATGGAGTGAAGAAGGAATCTCACATTTATCAAGAATTCCTGGCCCGGAATAGTGGCTTTGCACCAGCCATCTCAGTATGGGAGCCATAAGACCAAGGCAGGAGGATTGTTCAAGGCCATGAGTTTCAGACCCCATCTCTTTAAATAAAAATTGTTTTAAATTGGGTGGTGCCTGTGGCTCAAAGGAGTAGGGCACTGGCCCCATATGCCGGAGGTGGTGGATTCAAACCCAGCCCCGGACAAAAACTGCAAAGAAAAAAAAAATTAACAAGGCACTGTGGTAAGCACCTGTAGTCCCAGCCACTGGGGAGGCTGAGGTAAGAGGATCACTTGACCCCAGGCGTTTAAGGCTGCAGTGAGCTATGACTGTGCTACTGAACTCCAACCTGGACAACTGAGCAAGATACTATCTTAAAATTGTAAAAAAAAAAATAAGATAATAAAATTTAAAAAAGAATTTCTATGGTGTCCCAAGTACCTTCTCTAGCTCTTACAACCATAAATTAAGAATATGAGCTTTGGCTCGGCACCTGTGGCTCAAGCGGCTGAGGCACCAGCCACATACACACCTAAGGTGGTGGATTCAAATCCCCAGCCTGGGCCCACCAAACAACAATGATGGCTGCAACCAAAAAATGGCCAGGCGTTGTGGCGGGCGCCTGTAGTCCCAGCTACTTGGGAGGCTGAGGCAGGAGACTCGCTTGAGCCCAGCAGTTGGAGGTTGCTGTGAGCGTGATGCCATGGCACTCTAACCAGGGGCATAGCTTGAGGCTCCGTCTAAAAAAAAAAAAAAAAGAATATGAGCTTTGGGCTCAGCACCTGTAGCTCAAGTGGCTAAGGCACCAATCACATACACTAGAGCTGACAGGTTTGAATCCAGCCTGGGCCTGCCAAACAACAATGACAACTACAACCAAAAAATAGCTGGACATTGTGGTGGG
>CAUYTI010111295.1:0-16699 GCA_963575145.1 Galago senegalensis | reverse complement strand
GGCTCGGCGCCTATAGCTCAACCGGCTAAGGCGCCAGCCACGTACACCTAAGGTGGCGGGTTCGAATCCCCAGCCTGGACCTGCCAAACAACAATGACGGCTGCAACCAAAAAAAAAAAAAATAGCCGGGCGTTGTGGCGGGCGCCTGTGGTCCCAGCTACTTGGGAGGCAGAGGCAGGAGACTCGCTTGAACCCAGGAGGTGGAGGTTGCTGTGAGCTGTAATGCCACAGCACTCTACCCAGGGGGACAGCTTGAGGCACTGTCTAAAAAAAAAAAAAAAAAAAAAAAAAGAAATGATACACATATCCATAAGTAATATAAAACAAACATATTATATGTAATTATCCGTGTTCCTGAATATATTCTGAAATAATTAAACAATTAATGTGATGTTGCTTTGTTTTTCTCATTATTGGCAGTAGAACTTCATTATATTTATTTTAAACCTTAAGATTTTAAGCTCAGCATAAGCATGCACAAACTGGAAAACCTAATGGGGGCTTTACATACTTTTAAAATTCAAAATAGACTTGATTCTTGATCAACACGAGGGTTGGGGATGCCAACCTGCATAGTTGAAAATCCAGATGTAACTTCTGATTCCTCTAACTCTGAACTACCAATAGCCTGCTATTGATCAGAAGCCTTACTGATAAGGCAGTCACTTAACATATTTTGTGTATGTATTATATACTGAATCCTTATGACGTAAGCTACAGAAAAGAAAAGGTTAAGTAAATCATGAGGAAGAGAAAATATATTTACTATTCATTAGGTAGAAATGGGCCATCATTTAAGTCTTCTTTCTCATTGTCTTTATGTTGAGTAGGCTGAGGAGGAAGAAGAGAAGAGGTTGGTTTTCCTGTGGGTGGTGGTGGTAGAGGTAGCAGACTGGGTGAATGAAACGGTATAGGAGGCAGGCACACTTAGTGTAACTTTACAGAAATACATCGTAACTTCTGACTTCTTTTCTTTTCTTTCTTTTTTTTTTTGAGACAGAGCCTCAAGCTGTCACCCTGGGTAGAGTGCTATGGCATCATAACTCACAGCAACCTCCAACTCCTGGGCTCAAGCGATTCCCCTGCCTGTGCTTCCCAAGTAGCTGGGGCTATGGGCACCTGCCACAACACCGGCTATTTTTCAGTCCCAGCCATCCTTTTTTGGTGGGCCCTGGCTGGATTTGAACTCGCCAGCTCAGGTGGATGTGGCTGGCGCCTTAGCTGCTTGAGCCACAGGTGCCAAGCCTTTTTTTCTTTTTCATTTCTCTAAAAATGTTTCTATGTGGTACCAATTCTTCTTTGTTGTTTGCTCCAGTTTCAGTGCCCATGTCACAGAAGGGTCCAGGTCACAGAAGTCAAAAGCAGTCTTGAATAATCAGAACCCTTTGCCAGATTATCTAATGTCAAATTTATTTTCTGGCATTGCTTCTATGTTTTCTTTCTCATTATCTGGCACTGGTTTGGGAGCACTGCTCTGGATCAGATCACTTTGTGTTAAGTCCTCTGATGTGGTGTCTATTAGGTCTTGAATTTCTTCAAGATGCATATTTGAAATCATTCACCCTCCCCACCTTTTTTGCCGTATGCACATTTTCTTTCATACTTTCCTTGATTGGTTCTGTCATAAGTCCTGTGAAGTCATGTACACCTGGACATAGGATTTTTCCAGGAGGAATTTATTGTTGATGGCTTTTATGGCTTTTTCTATAACAACACAAGCATCTTCAATAGTATAATCCTTCCAGGCTTTCATGATGGTCTCTCTATTGGGGTTCTCTTCTACAGCTCTGACACCCCTTTCTATAAGGTACCATATGTAATGAGCATTAAAGGTCCTTATGACCCCCTGAACTAGAGGCTGAATTAGAAACATTGTGTTTTGGGAGAAGTAGACCACTTCAGTTCCTTTGGTGTTGGGGTTCTGGATGGCTAGGGTCATGTGTAATCTCACAAAATTTGTGTTTATTTATTTATTTAAGTGGCAGGACAGAGTTTATTGACAGGGAGAAAAATTGATAAGCACGATAAGCAAAAGAGGACAAACTGAAGAGGAATAGACCCTCTAGCAGCTGAAGTGGGGATCCAAGTGGGAAGCCTCCTATCGAAAAAATTTTTAAAGGCAGCCCTTAAGTGGCAAGGTAATTGACTTAAGGGACAAAGCATTGATGGAACTAATTGAGAAAAAAGGGTTCTTGTTTTCCAGGCCTTCTTGTTGTACAAAGAAAAAACTGGAAGGTGGTGTTTATCTTTTCCCTTTAAGGCTTGGGGATTATCAGCTTTATAGATAAAAGCAATCATGATCATAAATTTGGTTGTATTTGCACAAAACAATAGAGTTAGCCTATCCTTTACTGCATTAAATCCTGGTGCTCCCCTCTCTTCCTTACTAATAAGTGTCCTTTGTGGCATTTCCCACCCCACCCCCCAAATAGGTTCTTTGGTCTGCATTAAATACCTGTTCAGGCAGATATCCTTCTCCTTCATGATTTTCTTTCTTTCTTTATTTTTTTGAGACAGAGTCTCACTATGTCTCCCTGGGTAGAGTGCTGTACTGTCCCAGCTCACAGCAACCTCAAACTATTGGGCCTAAGCGATTCTCTTGCCTCAGCCTCCTAAGTAGCTGGGACTACAGGCGCCCACCACAATGCCTGGCTATTTATGGTTCTAGTTCTTATTGTTTGGCAGGCCCAGGCTGGATTCAAACCCCACCAGCTCTGGTATATGTGGCTGGTGCTCTAGCTACAGGCACTGAGCCTCCTTCATGATTTTCTTAATGACATCTGGGAACTTGTGTGCTGCCTCTTGGATGTCAGAAGCTGGTTCTCCTGTTACCTTGACATGTTTAAAACCAAACCTCTTTCTTAAATTATCACACCAAACTTTGCTGGAATTAAATTCTCTGAACTTTGGATCCTTCAACTTTTGCTTTAAGTTGTCATATGACTTTTTTTTCTCAAACCACATTAGAGTCTATAGACATGCCTATCTTACTGCAATCCTGCACTAACGTAAAAGCTGCATTTTCAATACAAAATAAAAAGGCATTTTGCAAAAAGTGCAAGGTTTTTGTGCCTGTTGGTATAGCTGCAGTGACAACTTCACAAATTTCCTTTCCTTTTTTTAAAATAATGGTCTTTATGTTTGCTGGATTCATTTATGTTGAAATAGTGGACAACTGTAGCTGCAGACCTCAATCCACAGTATATATTAAGCAATTCAACTTTTTCTTTTTTTTTTTTTGAGTCAGAGCCTCAAGCTGTCACCCTGAGTAGAGTGCTATGGCATCACAGCTTATAGCAATCTCCAACTCCTGGGCTCAAGTGAGTCTTCTGCCTCTGCCTCCCAAGTAGCTGGGACTACAGGTGCTCGCCACAACGCCTGGCTTTATTTTTATTTTATTATTTTTATTTTTATTTTTGGTTGCAGCCATCATTGTTGTTTGGTGGGCCCGGGCTGGATTCGAACCTGCCACTTTAGGTGTATGTGGCTGGCGCCTTAGCCACTTGAGCCACAGGCACTGAGCCCAACTTTTTCTTGTAATGTCATGATTTTTTTCTGCTTCTTGGAAGTACTTCCAATAATATTAGTAGCACTTTGTAAGAGTCCCATGGTGTTATTCAAAGTTTAAACCAGGGGTCCTCAAACTTTTTAAACAGGGGGCCAGTTCACTGTCCCTCAGACCGTTGGAGGGCTGGACTGTGGCCCCCGGGATGAGTCAGCTGCTAAGCAAGATAGGCAGTGGCGGCAAAAACCCCTGGTGGGCCGGATAAATGTCCTAGGCAGGCTGCATGTGGCCCGCGGGCTGTAGTTTGAGGATGCCTGGTTTAAACACTATGCAGTAAACTTGATGAAAAATACATGAGAACCATGAGAGATCATTTTTTACTAGAACATGCAATTTACTAGAGGGATGAACTGTTTACTTGGAAATGATTAGTGTCACATGGCATTTTAAATAGATGCAACAGGCTCGGGGCCTATAGCTCAAGCGGCTAAGGCGCCAGCCACGTACACCTAAGGTGGCGGGTTCGAATCCCCAGCCCGGACCCGCCAAACAACAATGACGACTGCAATCAAAAAATAGCCGGGCGTTGTGGCGGGCGTCTGTGGTCCCAGCTACTTGGGAGGCGGAGGCAAGAGACTTGCTTGAGCCCAGGTGTTGGAGGTTGCTGTGAGCGTGATGCCATGGCACTCTACCCAGGGGGACAGCTTGAGGCTCTGTCTCAAAAATAAATAAATAAATAAAATAAAATAAATAGATGCAACATTTAAGCTTAGGACAATACCAACAGGGCCTACTTTGGAAATTATTATAGTAGTACAGTATGACTATGGTTAATTTTATGCAGTATGATTTAATACTATACCTTTATGCCTATTTATATTTATTTTGACTGCAAATGGTACCATGTATGGTCGTTGTAAATGTGTAAGTTTTAGTAAATTCTAACTTTGTGTATAACTAGATTTGTGTATATTTTACAGTAGTAAATGATAAAAGATTCCTACCTATATATATTTTATTCAGTTGTGACATATCTTTTTCTTACTTTTTGATATTTCTAGGCTGTATCATTTGTGAACTTTTTAAAATTGTCAGAATCTCCAAAACAAGTTTTAATTTATTGGAAAAAATCCATGTCTAAGTGGATACATGCAGTTCAAACCCATGTGGTTCAAAGGCCAACTATACTAATAAAGAAGTTTGCAGTCACTCACCTGATGATACAAAACAGATTTACATTAGCATTGTATAAGGAAAAATCAATAAAAATAACTCTTGTCCCTCTTGTGATCCAGCTGTTCAGGCGAAGGTCAATGAACTTGTTTTTGGTTTCAAGTTTTGATTTTGATAAAGTGAAAATATATCCCCCATTTCGGTAAACACCAACAAATCCCCAGTGCCAAGGGGAGTTTGTATTAGAAGTAGAGTATTTCCATCTGTTAGACATAAAAAGAGGAGTGGTGAAATGAGAAAGCTCAACTGAGAAGTGTTCTAAGAACTTAAACAAATCTGTGGTTCAAAAGTAGTAGTTTAAAAAAGGTAATAATAAATTTATAAGTATTATAGTAATTTTGGAGCAAGACAATGAGGTAATGATTAAGTTAATGAGATTAAGATTTAATTATTTTTATTTTTTAGTGCTTATTATGGGTAACACTGTGTTGGGTGCTGTGAGAAAGTTTTTCAAAAATCCATCTGTTGGAGCCAGGCGTGGTGGCTCATGCCTGTAATCCTAGAATTTGGAAGGATGAGGCAGGTAGATTGCCTGAGTTCACAGGTTTGAGACCAGCCTGAGTCAGAGCAAGACTCTGTCTCTAAAAATAGCCAGGTATTGTAGCAGTGGCTGTAGTCCCAGCTACTTGGGAGGATGAAGCAAAAGAATCACTTAAGCCTAGGAGTTTGAGGTTTTTGTGAGCTATGACACCACAGCACCCTACTGAGGGTGACTAAGTGAGACTCTGTCTCAGAAAGAAGAAAGAAAAAAATCCATCTGCTGTTTCAGGGACAGTAGAATCTAGAAAATGATGACTGATTTTTTTCCCCTTAACATGTCATCTCTCTTGTCACAAGAATATCTCAGTAGGGAAAAAAGATGCTTCATATTCCTGTAAATATTATATATTATTTATAAATGCCCAAAGAATAAAAACTTTTTGGGTGGCGTCTGTGCTCAGAGGGTAGGGCGCTGGCCCTATATACCAAGGGTGGTGGGTTCAAACCTGGCCCCCGGCCAAACTGCAACAAAAAAATAGCCAGGCATTGTGGCAGGCACCTGTAGTCCCAGCTACTGAGGAGACTGAGGGAAGAGAATCACCTAAGCCCTCCTAAGCTGGAGGTTGCTGTGAACTGTGATGTGACAGCACTCTATTGAGGGTGATAAAGTGAGACTCTGTCTCTACCAAAATAAAAAAAAGAATAGAAATTTTCTACACTGTCTATATTGTTACATAGATATCTTATTTTAACAAAATTATAAAAATCAAAGTAAGAGGTGTCTGAGTTTTGTTTCCATTCTTTTAACTTAATTATGGGATATCAAAAAAGGAAGACCTTGATTCCTCATTGTAGTCTCCCTATTCCCCTATTCAGTTTTTCATTTTCCCCCCAAATACACAGCACTGCTTAAAAAAAAAAAAAAAAAAAAAAAATATATATATATATATATATATATATATGGGGGTGGAGGGGACAGGGTCCTGCTCTGTTGCCTGGGCAGTAGTGTCATCAGAGCTTACTGCAGCCTCAAACTCCTGTGCTCAAGTGATGCTCCTGCCTCAGCTTCCCAAGTAGCTGGGACTACAGATGCATGCTACCACCCCTGGTTAATTTTTCTATTTTTTGTAGAAATGGGGTCTTGCTATGTTTCTCAGGTTGCTCTCAAACTCCTGGCTTCAAGTGATCCTCCTGGCTTAGCCTCCCCTGGTGCTAGCTCACCAGACTCACTTTATTAAACAAAAAAAAAAAAGTTTTCAGTGGAGAATGTATACCACTGTGGGACGTGATACCACTAGGAAAAAGTACTTATATATTTAATAAAACTTCCATAGTTATATTTTTGAGTGTTTTCTGCATATGGCTATTAAACAAAAACAGGAATATTGTTATATCAATTCTTTCCTAGCTTCTAATTTTTAGATTGTTTTAATTAATGAATCTTACATTTTAGATAGACAGGCACAAACTAATTCTCATTTTGGCTGTTGAGGAATGACAGATAATAACATAATTCCAATTACCTACAGACTTAGTAAAATAAGCCTAATCTATAGTGTTAATTTTAGTATTTAAAGTGTAATTGTCACGAGATTTGGAATATTAGAATACCTAAGAGATTAGTCTGGAGATTCCAATTTAAAATGTGTAATAATTGCTTTATCTTGTAATTTTAGGTTGAAAGGGAGTGAGTAGTACTGTAATATTTAAGAGAATGTGTCATCATACTTATGAATTTATTAGATTTGCCAGAATTATACATGCCCTCAGGAACAACCAACTCATACAAAGAAGTAAGTCAACACAATTCATAAAGCAATTGCTAAACTCTAGGGGTAAAAGGGAGGTTGTTCAAGAATAGAAATTATAGTTAATATTTATAAACACTGAATGACAATAATTATGACATAACTATATTGAGAGGGCAAGGGGGACTGGAGGAGTATGTGTAGACAGGGCAGTATAAGACAGCTATGTGACAGATGACCTTCCTTGACAAACAACAACTACATCAAACCATGAAATCAAGTAATAGCAATATAAGGATGTTATATAGAAAAAGGAAGTATATAGCAGAAGAAACAATTAAAAGAGTTAAAAGTGTTAGTCCTGGAGAGTGGACTTATGAATAGGAAAGAGAAGACCTTTGTAAACATTTGTATCACTTTGATACATATTAAATTACAAGAAAACTTTACTCTAAAAGCACAAACTGAAAATAGCACTGATGCCAGCAGCTTCTGTGTCAAGGAAAGTTGGTACCAGTGGCTTTGGGTTTTCACATTTTTAGTATAAACTGTAGACTTGAGTCTACACTTGGATTAGCCTCAGCCACTTTTGAACACAGCTGCCTTCGTATCTTTGGCAAGCATCATTAATGCAGTCCCTAGAAAGCCTCACTGCTGCTTGTGGACATTGGCAGCCTCAGAAGATATCACTGAGGTAAGCCAGAGTGAGAAAGGAGGAAAGTGGCAGAACACACCTAAGCCACTCCCTAAAGAGTCAAAAAAGTTTGGGGGGTATGTTTAAGGGAATCTCTGGCCAAAGTCAGAAAACCTAATTAATTAATTATTGTAGAAGAAAAATTGATGCTTTGTTTTGTGTCCAATATAAGTAAGCACTTCATATACCACAATCAGAAATAAGAACAGTTTGCATCCGGAGGTAAACAAGTAAACAAAAAACAGATGAAAGCTTCTTTTTCTAAACACTGCTGTCTCTGATTCTTCCTGTGATACTGTTGAAACAGTTTACTTACCTTCCAGCCCCCAGTTTGGGTTATTTGGAAAATACACAATATTTTTACAATTTGTAAAAGATACGATGGTAAATTGCTAGAAAAAGTTCCTGTATTAATTTTATACTACTTACTCAGTATCCTGTGTAAAGGCCAAGTCAGAGATGTCCTCATTTGTAGATGAGTATTTGCCATAACATTCATCCATCAAAGAATTAAAGGATGAATAGACCTTGCATGTGTTGTTGCGGACTTTTAGTTGACGAACTCTGGGGACTCCTAGAAGTACGTTCTCATAGTAGATGCGACTGGTATTTTTTAAATTATATAGCTGCTGGTTATTGTACCATGAGTCCCAGTACAGACCTTCCAAAAAGGGTCCTTCCATATACTTCATATAGAATGATAGATGTCATGGGAAAAATATTTTCATGTCAACAGAATCTACATTCATAACATTATACATAAGAGATTTTGAGGATGAAAAATTGTTCATCGAGCCACCATAAATATTAATGATAATGTTTTTGTTGGTTAAAACTTATAAGCACTTATGTACTAGGTACTGCTCTAAGTACTTTACAAGCATTTACTCATGTAATCCTATAACCCTTCTTCTCCCTCTTAATTTTTTATTTAAAAAAAAGTTTTTTTGTAGAGATGAGGTCTTGCTCTATTGCCCAGGTTCTAGGCACAAGCAAACCTCTTCTTGCCTCAGCCTTCCAAAGTGCTGGGATTATAGGTGTGAGCTACCATGCCTGGCCCTCCACTTCTTATATGAGTAGTCCCCAAGTTACAGACATCTGACTTCCATACCACTTGTACTTACCAATGGAGGCTATTTCAGGTAATAGGTAAATGTACCTGTTCCAACTTACATACTAATTCAACTTAAGAACAAACCTATAGAGCATATCTCATTCATAACCTGAAGACTGACTATATATTGAAAATTGTTCTCCAGTACCTGAATATCAGAGCTGGTCATACATAATGATTTCACCCCAAAGTTGTGTGTACTCCTTCTTTCAACCTCCTCCCCAACCCTGGCCAAGGTGACTGCTACTCCTGGCTCTGCCCCTATCTACTCATTCTCAGATTCCCAAGCCCAGGATTCATTTTTTTTTTTTTTTTGAGACAGAGAGTCTCACTATGTCACCCTGGTTAGAGTGCTGTAGTGTTATAGCTCACAGCAACCTCAAACTTTTGGGCTTAAGTGATCCTCTTGCCTCAGCCTCCCAAGTAGCTGCGACTACAGGTGCCCAGCACAATGCCCTATTTTTTTTTTGTAGTTGTCATTGTTGTTTGGCAGGCCCAGGCCAGGTTCAAACCCACCAGCCCTGGTGTATGTGACTGGTGCCCTAGCCACTGAGCTACTGGCACCAAGCTGCAGGGTTCATTTTTTGTTTGTTCCCTTTGTCTTCTTTGCCATTTGCCATGTACATGTCTGAGACAGCACAATAAAAAAGAGGCAGGATAAGCACTACTCCTATCATTCTTTTATGTTTCACCTGTACTAAACCAATGAGGTATCCCACCCTTGTCCTCTCACTCTCAGCAAATAAATAAATGATTGTCTCCTATCCTTTCCAATTCCTAGCATGTCACTCACAATGCACCCTCTGTCTAATTCATAATATAGCCTTTTCTACTTTATCTTCCATATGCCACAATGCCATGTAGAATTACTTGCAACAGACATAGTTCCTTCTTCCTAAAATTCTCTTCCCTTATCCATCCTTCAAAACTCAACTGAAGGGCCAGGTGTGATGGCTCACGCCTATAATTCTAGCACTCTGGGAGGTGGATTGCCTGGTTCAGAAGTTGGGAGACCAGTCTGAGCAAGAGTGAGACCTGGTTTCTAAAAATAGCCAGACATTGTGGCAGGTGCCTGTAGGTCCAGCTACTTGGGAGGGTGAGGCAAAAGGATCACGTCAGCCTAAGAGTTTGAGGTTGCTGTGAGCTATGACACCATGGTACTCTACTGAGGATGACAAAGTGAGACTCTGTCTCAAAAAACAAAAAAAAAAATCAACTAAATTGTTACCATGTTTGGAAAGCCTTGCCTAATGTCTCATCCTTATATACCCAAATGTTTGTATCCTGGAATATCTGAAACTGTAGTTCCCTTAATTGTCTTTTCTCACAATGTGAACATCTTTCTGTGTTAAATGTAGTGAAACAAACATTTATTCCAATGCTAAAGGAGTGATTCCCTTATGTAATAAGGGAATAAACACTATAAAATTCCATTTTGTATAGGTACTGTTTATTATATACTGTAACACATATATACAGTAGAGGGTTGTATGCCAAAGCCACACATATTACACTTTCTGGGTAATTAATTTCCGGGAGTAATTTTCACTATACATAATTATAGACTGTTTTTAGCTCCTGTCAGCTAAGAAGCAAGTCTCCTATTTTCCAAATGAAATGAGAATGTTAAAAAAAATCAATTTTTAAAACACAGGTTCAGAATAAACACTTACTGGTTGGTAGATACTCATAGTTTAAAGAAGTGATGTTCATTTTTACTCATTCCTTCAATAATTATTCACTGAGTGTCTACTTTGCCTGCCAAAGGTTTATGGAATACCTAAAGCCACTTCATCCATAGTCACATGTTACCTTACCTTCCAAAAATCAGTTATGCTGCGAATAGACTTAAAGTTGGTTCTTTCTTCACCAGGCACAGAAGTATCCAAAAATAGAGATGACATAACTTTGTTTAAGTAGTACATATGTGGGTTTATCATCCCAAAAGTCACTATGAAGAAGAATTTTTTTAAATTATGCTTAAAAACTTAGTTTATCAATATTAAAAATATTATGATTTATTCCTAATTCCTTTGAAAAGTCAACTTTGTTATTTTGTCTAACTATAAAAGTAATAATTAAAAATCTAAAGTAGAAATATACAAAGCAGAAAAGTTTCCTGTAATCCTACCACTAGAGCAGTGGTTTTCAACCTTCCTAATGCCGCAGTGTATTTTCATTGTTACCAAGGGGTCGCGACACACAAGTTGAGAACTGCTGCACTAGAGTTTGATATATTCTTCAGATTTTTCTATATGCATACACATTAATAAACAAAGTAATTTTTTCTTTATGAAGATGAGATCACATTGTACATATTAGCCTTCAAGTTGGCTTTTTCTCGACATTCAGAGTTAGGCAGTATAGGATGGTGAGTGGTTAAGGTTATATCTTTGAATTTAGAAAGATAATAGTTTGAGTCCCATCAGAGGGTAGTATTTCCTCTCTCCTTTTGTCATCAGTAAGATAATGCACGTAAAATATTTGAAACTATGCTTTGGAACATAATAAGTCTTTTTTTTTTTTTGACAGAGTCTCACTCTGGTGTCTAGGCTAGAGTGCTGTGACATCATAGTTCACAGCAACCTTAACTCTCCTGGATTCAAGTGATTCTTCTGCCTTAGCCTCCTAAGTAGCTGGGATGACAGGTGCCCACCATAATGTCCAGCTATTTTTTTCTATTTTTAGTAGCATTGGGGCATTCTTCTTGCTCAGGCTGGTCTTGAACTCCTGAGCTCAAGCACTTCCACCCACTTCAGCCTCCCAGAGTGCTAGGATTACAGGTGTGAGCCTCCATGCTGGGCCTGTACATGACAAGTCTTTACAAATATTAACTAGTATTCTTTCTTATTCTCTTTCTTTAAAGGGAGTGGGTTTTAAAGAGGAGTACAGACTAATTTTTTTTTTCTAGAAGCCCTTTAATTTTTTTTTTTTTTTTATAGACAGAGTCTCACTTTGTTGCCCTCGGTAAAGTGCCTTGGGGTTACAACTCTAGCTCCTGGGCTTAGGTGATTCTCTTGCCTCAGCGTCCTGACCACAGGCACCCACCACAATGCCTGCTATTTTTTTGTTGCGGTTTGGTCAGGCCAGGTTTGGACCTGCCACCCTCAGCATATGGGGCTGGTGCCCTACTCACTGAGCCACACGTGTCACCCTTTAGACAGAGTCTCAAGCTATTGCCCTGGGTAGAGTGTTGTGGTATCATAGCTCACAACAACTTCCAACTCTTGGCTCAAGCAATCCCCTTGCCTCAATTTTTCTACTTTTAGTAGACATGAGGTCTCATTTTTGCTCAGGCTGGTCTCGAACTTGTGAGCTCAGGTAATCCACCTGCCTCTGCCTCCCAGAGTGCTAGGATTATAAATATGAGCCACTGCACCCAGCCAAAAACCATGTATTTTCAATACCATTCCATGGCACAGATGAAGCTATTTCATTAACAGTTGTATGTTATACCACAAAGTTAAAAAATCCCCTTGTTGATGTTAAAGAAATCAGGTTGTTTTTAATTCTTCCTTATAAGAAAAATGTTTCTTTTAAAAAATATCTCTGAACAGTAGGATTATGAATAATCTTTTCACTTTCCATTTTCCAAATGTTCTATAATGAACATGTTTAGTATTTTTTTCTTTTTTTTTTGCAGTTTTTGGCCAGGGCTGGGTTTGAATCCATCACCTATGGCATATGGGGCTGGTGCCCTACTCCTTTGAGCCACAGGTGCTGCCCTAGTATTTTTATAACTAAACTATTGTAGACCCTTCTAAGATACAATATATAAAGTTGGCTATGGTCTTTTTTTTTTTTTTGAGACAAGTCACACTCAGTCACCCTGGAGTTGAATGCCCTGGCCTCTTAGCTCACAGCAACCTCAAACTCTCCGGCTCAAGAGATTCTCTTGCTTCAGCATCCCAAGTAACTGGGACTACAGGTGCTTACCACATTGCATGGCTATTTTTAGAGATCAGGTCTTGCTCTTGCTCAGTCTGGTCTCCAACTCTTGAGCTCAGGCAATCCACCTATCTCGGCCTCCTAGAGTGCTAGGATTACAGGCATAAGCCACCTCGCCCAGTCCTACAGTTGCCTTTTTAATCAAGATTTGGCTCAAACTCACCCCTATACCAATTAATTAGTTAATTAGTATACAATTGCCAGTGTGTAGCACATGTCATCATGAGATAAATCCTGCAGTGACTTTACACTTACTATATGTTGGGCACTCTGAAGACAAAAATGTTCTTTAATGCTGTCCTTCACATATTAAGTTAGTGTACTGACCTACAAATAGGGTGTTGAGATGTTTTCCCAGTCTTCCTTAAAGATTTGTATTGCCTCAGCACAAACATATTTTACCACTAACTGTACAACAGTTCAGTGAAAAGAAGAAAACTAATGGCAGACAGACTTCTATCTTTGGTCTCATTTATACTTTTATTTACGAAACTGAGTTAATTTATCTATAAAACTCGAAAAGAAATTGAATCGCAGTTACCAACCCAAGGGAGTAATTATGTTCCAGACAGAACTGCCAAACAAAAGTAATAATTATATTCAATCAGTGTTGACTATGAAAACTTCTCATTACATCTATGAACTTTACTTTTGTCCCTTAAATATTGGAAATAGTGTCAATCTAAATGAACTTAAGATAATTATGTCTAAGATGTGTCATTACAGTTTTAGTCTTAGTATCTGACAGCCTACGCTTTAAAATCTAAATGTTTTATCATCTCTACAATGTAACTTCTTAGTTCAAGCAATCAGCATCTTTATTTACATTTATGTACTTACATATACATAGGTTTATTAAAAAAATAAAGTAGAGTAATAACTCCTGAAGTGTGGTTCTAATTTCTACTTCCTCTCTGTACTGCAGCTTAGGTTTCGAAGCCCCTGTGAGATATAAGACAAAATTTTTATTTTTTATATAATTTAAAATGTATATAATTAACGACAGAAGAACACGGACACATTTAGTTGTTATACTTGGTCAGGGAAAGTGCCAATGGTTCCTGGTTATTTTTTTAATTCTCACTTTTATGAGGCAGGGTTAATTACTACATTTCTCCATCAGGGCAAGTGGGTAGTCATTTTGCAACTATATACTAATAGATTTTATAACATGGATGTTTCCTCACCAGTCCTGTTTTAAAATGAAAAGGCAAAAGACATACAAAACCCTGTCAATTGTCCCTAATCGTTTCACTCTCAAAACTGTTCCCTGGAAAGGATGGGTTCCGCTGGCGGGAAGTGGGTGGGAAGAAGATGACAACTCCCCAGATCAACATAAGACTTTAGAGACCGGCCTAGCGACGGTCACAGAACGGCAGATGACAACGCCCAGGGAGCCTCGGGCAAGCGGCAAGTGCCATCTCTTACGGATTCAGATTGTCCCCCTCAGTTTCTCAATGGGAGGTTGTCAGGACTAAAAGTGTTGGTTTTATCGTTCACATGAGTGGAGATCTAGGGCTGCGGGTTCCTCCCAGTGTATCTGAAAATTGCCAAATTGTCCCCGTCCCACCCACTCCTCAGGAGCATCCCTCACCGCCTAGCTGCCACCTGGACGCTTCAGCCATGGCGGAGGCGGACCCCTGCGCCGGTTCGTCCGCCAGGGGTCTGCGGCGCTTGCGCGATAGTCTCGCGGCGCGCGGCCGCGTCGGACGCCTGCGCGGGCCCGCCGGCCCCTCCAGAGGGCCCCCTAGCCCGTCGCTCGTGAACGCGCTTGCGCAACGAGGATCGCTGGGCGCTTTTCGCCCGAGGCGGGTGGCGATTTCCGCGGTCGTCTCCTGCAGAGGGCCAGCTTCAGGGACAAAGCCGGCTGTGGGCTTAGAAAATCTTAGTATTAGCTACAACGGGTTTCTCTTTCTTGAATACTATAACATTTATCGCCTTGTTTAGTTTCCACAGCCACCTCCGTGAAAGGTAGGTATTTATGTCCTCATTTTAGGCCCGAAGAAGCCAAGGCACCGAGAGATTAAATAATATGCCCTAAATTGGGGCAAAACCTGCCGGATGCCAAAGCCTGAATGCCTAACCAGGGCCCCACGTAGCCGCTGCCACTTGCAGATTAACTGAGAGTTGTGGCTAGAAAGTAGCTTCCACTCTCCTTTCCACTTGATGTTAAAATAGATGTTTAAAAAATCTTTTATATTAATAAAGGTAGGCCAAAACAGTAGTCTTTGGGAGCTCAGACCCACATCTAGCTCAGAAGCTTGGTTAAGATGAGAAGGTTTGTAAGCCAGCTATAGAAAAGGCCAAACAAATTTGTAAATTAAGACAGCCAAAAGCCCACCAGGAAGGAAGACAGGAGAGATTCTCATGTAGATAAAAAGGAAAATGGAATGGAATTCAGCCCAAAGGCCTCAGGGCAGCTCACAAAGAGAACCATTAAGCTGTTTTGAAAAAGATAAAGCCATTTAGTTAGTTCCCTGAAAGAGCTGTAGAGTGATGTTGATAAATGCTGTTTTCTGTGCTGATAAAAAGCAAAACTAGGCTACACAGTATTGAGGGTCAAAAACTACCATTGATAAAAGGAACGGGAGGGGCCTAGTAAAAGGCTGTCAGCCGAGAACTGGAGGCCTGAGGGGAGAAATTGTTTAATGAAAGGATTTAGGTTTTCCTGTACTGAGACTTTACGATGCTCACAAAATTATGCTTTCAGGCTCGGCGCCTATAGCTCAACCGGCTAAGGCGCCAGCCACGTACACCTAAGGTGGCGGGTTCGAATCCCCAGCCTGGGCCGCCAAACAACAATGACAGCTGCAACCAAAAAAAAAAAGAAAAAATAGCCGGGTGTTGTGGGGGGCGCCTGTGGTCCTAGCTACTTGGGAGGCGGAGGCAAGAGACTCGCTTGAGCCCAGGAGTTGGAGGTTGCTGTGAGCTGTAATGCCACGGCATTCTACCCAGGGGGACAGCTTGAGGCTCTGTCTCAAAAAAAAAAAAAAAAAACAACAACAAAATTATGCTTTCAAATGTAACAGGTTATCTGAATTTGCAATTGTAGGAAAAACACTTGAACATAGGTATTCAAATTTATATCATTATTATTATTCTTAGATATTGAGATCTTAGTATATTACGCAGGCTGGCCTCAAACTGTTGGGCTCAAGGTATCCTTCTGCCATGACACTTGCTCTTGAATTTATAAGATTTGAACAGCTGACTTCTAGAAACTGTTCTTACTCCTTTGAGCATGTAGTCTCAGAGATTCTGAAAAATTAGAGACCTCTTTGGCTAAAATAAAGTCACGAATTCAGGAGAGATTCAGTCATGATTCCTGTTACTATGGTTGCCTTTGAAGTGCACACCATGGAAAGTCTAGCTCAGTTTCAGGAGGAATTGGCTGAACTGTAAGTGACTAGACTATAATATTGTTGTCCTGTTAGGTCTTGTTATTCATAGCATTTTTAAAGTTTTATTTAATATATAAAAACCAGGAGTTTAATTTTATTTTTTATTTTTTGAGATAGAGTCTCACTATGTTGCCCTTGGTTGAGTGCTATGGTGTCACAGCTCACAGCAACCTCAAACTCTTGGGTTTAAGTGATTCTCTTGCCTCAGCCTCCCAAAGAACTGAGACTACAGGCACCTGCCACAATGTCCCACTGTTGTTGTCATCATTGTTGTTATTTAGCAGGCCTGGGCCAGGTTCAAATCCACCAGCCCCGGTGCATGTGGCTGGCGCCCTAACCACTGAACTACAGGCACTAAGCCCCAGAAGTTTTATTTATTTATTTATTTATTTTTTGAGACAGAGCCTCAAGCTGTTGCCCTGGGTAGAGTGCTGTGGCATCACAGCTCACAGCAACCTCCAACTCCTGGGCTCAAGCGAGTCTCCTGCCTCAGCTTCCCAAGTAGCTGGGACCAGAGGTACCCGCCACAACGCCCGGCTATTTTTTGGTTGCAGCCATCATTGTTGTTTGGCGGGC
>CAUYTI010111294.1:0-20964 GCA_963575145.1 Galago senegalensis | reverse complement strand
GCACCTGTGGTCCCAGCTACTTGGGAGGCTGAGGCAGGAGACTCGCTTGAGCCCAGGAGTTGGAGGTTGCTGTGAGCTGTGATGCCACAGCACTCTACCCAGGGGGATAGCTTGAGGCTCTGTCTCAAAAAAAAAAAAAAGATTGTTTTTAAAGCATGGGAGGAGGGGAGGAGAGTGCTATTGTGTTGAGTCCTCTATTGATCAGGCTTCTTGGTGACCAGCAACAGAAGTTCACGCATTTTGGCCAATTTAATTAGGAAAGAGGTGCATTGAAAAGGCCTCTGGTAGCTCTCAGTTTGGGCAGGCAGACTGTAGACCCCAGGTGACAAGATGCACAGGACCAAGAGCAGCCAAGCTATAGGAACCACTGAGTCTTTACTTCCTGAGAAGAACTCAGTTGTCTCATGATTTTGATTCTTGACTGGTTCACTGTGGTGGTTAAGAGGATGACCTTGGAGCTAGACTGCTTGGCTTCAAGGCACACTTACCAGGACCTTAGGTAACGTACATATTTGTAAAATAAGGATAATGAAAGTACCAACTTTCATTAGTTAGAATTGCTGTGAAATAAATTATCCCACAATTTAGTGGCTTAAAACAATAAATATTTATTATTCCTCACTTTCTGTGGGTCAGGTATTTAGAAGCGGTTTAGCTGGGTAACTCCCTACGGTTCAGCGAGGTGTTGGTCATGGTCATCTGAAGGTTTGTTTGGGGCTGGAATCAATCTTTCTTTTTTTCTTTCTTTCTTTCTTTCCTTCCTTCCTTCCTTCCTTCTTTCTTTTCTTGGAAGCTCTGTTTCTAAGGAGACTCACGCATGTGGCTGGCAAGTTGGTACTAATGGTTGACAGGAGGCTTTGGTTTCTCTCTAGGTGGGCTGCTTGAGTACTCTCAAAACATGGTTGCCTTCCCTGTGAGCAAGTGATACCAGAGAGAGAGTGAGCCAGATAGAAGCTATGTCCTTCCCCTGATCTTCCCTTTGCAATCACATAACATTACTTCTGTTACATTCTATTCATGAGCAGAAAGCCAGCAAGCCCAGCCATAGATAAGGGGAAAAGAATTAGGCTCTATCTTTTGAAGCCAAGAGTATGAAAAAAATTGTAGCCATATTTTATAACCATCACACTACCTCATAGGATTTTAATAAAGATTCAATGACTTCATACAAGTAAGCACTTAACAAAGCCTGGGAAATGGTAAATACCACAGAAATGACTGATTCCTATTAATACTATGATTATTATTGCCATTGCTGTTATTCTCCCTGTCTGCCAGTCCACCACTCCCCACTGATCTTTTTCTCCCAAAGTCAAGAGCAGGACATGATCCCTCCTTGGCTTATTTTCTCCCAAGGCCTCCTCAGGGTGGCAGGGGGCTTCTTTAGGAACGGCCCCACCCCTCTATCTGCTGAGGAGAGACCTCAGAGCTCAGTTACGCCAGGACTCCATCAACAGCGTCATGCCTGGCCAGCTGGCACCAAGACATCTCAGTCCTCACAGTTGCTAACGGAATGGCCTTTGCTCTCCTTTCTTCATCTCCTCAGGCAAGATACCCAGAGCAATGAACTTGAGGAAGTTCCCAGGCAAATGAGTAGGCGCATTGGGACACACACAGGGGCCCAGTGGATGCGCCTTATGTGACAGGGTGTGGGGTGAGCTTTGCAGGCAGAAGCCGCAAATAGGTAGGCAGAGAGAGCCAGTGGGAAGGGCCAGTATAGAAGCCCACAGATCCAAAGGCAGAGCTACCTGGACCCAGAAGGCAGGATGTCTACCTGGGGGTAGACGGGGCTTGGGCTCAACCCCAGTGAGTGTCTGCTTGCCAAACCTGAGCCTCGGCTGCATACCCCTGAGGAAGGAGTGCCTTCTCTTAACTCATATGCTCAGAGTGGGAACGTTTTCCTAATCTATAGAAAGCACTGCGTGTGCTAATGGTGGCCTGGTCATTGGATCTCGTTTAAAGCAGACACTGCACCATCCCGGCTCTGGGCCTACTGTGTGAATAATTCACAAACAGACAGCTGATCACTTGTCCTGCCTGGGTTTAGCTTTTTTATTTCCCAGTCTTTGCTTGGACTTCTTTCATTTAGCGGGTGGGCATGACGTGGGCAGTGGGAATGATCACAGGCCTGTGGCACACCAGAGCACCCTCACTTCCCAGCAGCACTGTGCGTTCTGCACATGCTGTCACCTGCCTGGAACACCTCAGGGCCTTGTCCCCCTGGGAACTCTTGGATCTCCTTGAAGAAGGGGCAAGGGGAGCCTTTCTCAGAGTGCCATGTGGTCTTCCCCTTCACCCCACTCTGTCCTGGCTGAGGGGTTACTCAGTTGTGAATGCTCAGGGCATTAGGTCTGGAAATCTCCGGGTCTCACCTTGACAAGATAGGAGGAACAGAGGCAGGAGGAAGACTTGAAATCTTCCCACAGGGATAAGCACCTTTTGCATTCTGCTCTATAATAGATACTAATTTTGCCAGAAGGTATTCTCGTCCCCACAAACTTATGTCTCCAAGTTGACATAGATAGATAGACTCTCACAGAGAGGTTAGAGAGGGAGCAATGAGCCACGAAGCATTTTAGACAAACTTTACAAAAATTTTCCAGTGGAAAAGTAGGAAAATAGGAAAAAGTTCCCCCTCCACCAGGACCTACCTCCTGGTTGGTTGAAAATACATAATAGGCTCGGCACCTGTGGCTCAAGTGGCTAAGGTGCCAGCCACATACACCTGAGCTGGTGGGTTCAAATCCAGCCCAGGCCCACCAAACAACAATGACTGCTGCAACCAAAAAAAAAAAAAAAAAGCTGGGCATTGTGGCAGGTACCTATAGTCCCAGCTACTTGGGAGGTAGAGGCAGGAGAATCCCTTGAGCCCAGGAGTTGGAGGTTGCTGTGAGTTGTGATGTCATGGGATGACAGCTTGAGGCTCTGTCTCAAAAAGAAAAAGAAAATATATAATAAAGAGGTACTGAGTCATCTGCAGTGCTGGCCTTCCCTTTCCCTTAGAAACCAGCCCGCCTGTATTTACACTTGGTGGGTCCGTGTCTCTTGGGTTTTATCTAAGAGTGAAGAGGCAAAGGAGTGTGGTAATAGTAATTAATGACCATGAGCAACAGATACAATTTGCACAACGAGGGCTCAGCCTGTAGTTGCCCGCTGTCCTGTCTTCCAGGAACACACAAGGTGAGTCCACCCTCATAACTCCAGACTCAGTCCTGTGTATAAAAGGGATTTCACAGCTGTGAACACCTGGGGCCTGAGCACAAAGTTGAGCCTCACGGAGGGGGCTAAATAAAGTGGTTACAGAGGTTGTGGTGAAAACCCTGTGGAAATATGATAACATTTCTGGCCTTTTGCCAGTAGATGTGACTCTACCCCAGAGATAACAGTAAGAGGTGAAGTCTTCTTGAGGTTTCAAGAATACAGGTTTCTCAGGACCATCAACATTTTGGTCTAGACAATTCTTTATGGTGGGGAGCATCCTGTGCATGTAGGAGGTCTGCAGGGTCTCTGGCTTCTACCCACAACCCCCCAGTCGTGACATGGCTAGGGGTGGGGGTGGGGACAAAATCTCTCCCAGTTCAGAAGCCTCACGCTAGTGATTAAGGGTAAAGACGCTGGAGTCAAGCCACCTTGATTCAAATCCCAGTGTCTGAACTTGTATAAGAGCTGAATGAGCTAACAAATGCTAAAAGTGTGGGCACTAATAATTTATCCACCAAACCAGAGTAATTAAAGAGTGAAAGGGTCTCTAATCGTAATTTTATACACTCGGCTGTCTACAGAGTGTTCATTCATTGTCCATATATAGTGTTGAGCACGGAACTGGACCCACGGTGTCTACTCAATCAATGACTATTGTACTAAATGCTTTACATAAAGCAACCTTATGTAATCTCCTTAAAACCCTATGAGGTTGGTACTATCATTATCCTCTTTCATATAAGGGAAGACTGAAACATTAAGAAGCCAAAGTTACTTGCCCAAGGTCACACAGTGAGTTGTACAGCCAAGATTCTGATTCCCAAATGCCAGGGCCCAGCATGACTCAACATCCACCTGACTCTGGTTGTCTAGTCATTTAGCTACTGAATTAATGGGGAAGAGTCTAGAGTCTGTTGTCTAGTCATTTAGCTACCGAATTAATGGGGAACTGTTAGGTTTTACTTTTATTCTAGGCACCCCACAATAGAGGTCACCTGGTTGTACATTTTGGAGACACTTCTCTCTCTCTCTCTCGTGTGTCTTTTCCTTTTTCTGTCTGTCTGCCTCACTGTCTCTTTCTCACACAGACACAGACACATATGCACCTTGCTCCCCTTTCTCTCTCACAAAAACTAGTATCCCTGACCCTAATCAGACTGTTGCTAAAACCCCATCTCTCCGAGTTTCCTTTATTTCCATTTTTTGCCCTTTTTCAACTGTGTCTGGAAACAAGCTGGGTTTTTTTCAACTTGAATCTGGCCAAAGTTCAATTTGAGTATCTCCCCCTGGCATCCAGTCTCCTGCTCAGGTTAGAAGTTGCACATCAACCCACATTGACAGTGTCAGCCAGACACACAAATGCACCCCCTCTGCAGATGGCACCTCAGACTGGGGCACACCTTAGCAAATGCACAAAGACAACTACAAGCCGGAGGGGGCAACTGAGAGAGGCTCGGTAGTATGGCAAAGGGGGGGGAGGAGCTGGGTGGTGCCAGGGTGGCTGGTCCCAGATATGGTCACCAGGTCTTGACCACAAACACACTTTTCATTCTCTAACGGCTTCATTTCCTACAACAGAAGACTAGATAGCTGGGGTGCTGTGGAAGTAAGGAGTGGAGGCAGGAAGCCTGGATTTTATCATTAACCAGGGGCCACCTTATTCAAGTCGCTCTTGCCTTAGTTTCCTCATCTCTAGCTGGACTGGTTTGCCAGCGTTCCTCAAAGTGGGTGCCTGAGGCACATTTACTGTTGCTGTACATTTGTCCATCTTGAAATATCTGTTTCCCTGGGACGTCAAGTTTATTCAAAATTTTGGTGGGCATCCACCCTTTTTACAAGAAAACATATTACATCATTGCTCAGAATGCAAACTTTGTATGCATTTTAATTACAGTAACTTAATATTTGACAACACTTAATGAGTAATTACTATGCCAAATGCTGTGCTAAACTCTTTGAGAACCTCATGACAACCCAGTAGAGTATTATTATTCTCATTTTGCAGATGAAAAAACAGGGCACAGGCTTGGCGCCAGTAGTTCAGGGGCTAGGGTGCTGACCACATACACCAGGGCTGACGGGTTGGAACCCAGCCCAGGCCTGCCAAAACGCAATGACATCTACAACCAAAAAATAGCCCAGCATTGTGGCAAGCATCTGTAGCCCCAGCTACTTGGGAGGCTGGGGCAAGAGAATCGCTTAAGCTCAAGAGTTTGAGGTTGCTTTGAGCTGTGACGACACAGCACTCTACTGAGGGCAACATAGTGAGACTCTGTCTCAAAAAAAAAAAAAAAGAAAGAAAGAAAAAAGAAAAAACGTGGCGCTGCCAGTGAATAATCCACTTAAAGTCCCATGTTATCAAGTACTGATATAACAAAGATACTCCCTGAGAGGAGAATTTGGGCATATGACAAGTTGCTTTGGGATCTAACTTCAGACCCATTTGGTTTATTTAGTCTGAACAATACAGGCCAAAATCATCTCCAAAGTCCAGCTCTGACATTCTTAATTCAATTATAGCTAAATCTGTGAATGAAAGGCTTCATGCGCCCGCCCAGTGCTCTTAAAGGATGAAGGGATGAAGGAGGTTGGGGAAGCCCCTCGAGGGCTCCAGGTGGTGTTTTCAGGCGCTTCCCTGGGCAGAAGGCCCCAGGCCTCCGCCTTTGCCGCCTACTCCCCGCCCAGCCAGGGTGTTTGCAGGCGGCGTTGCCGGGCACTTCCTCGTTCCCGTTCCCGCGCGCAGCTCCCTACGCCCAGCGCCGACGCTCCTGGTGCGGGAGGGGGCCAGAGGAGAGATGTCGCAACCGCCTCCCTCCCCCTTTCCCCGCCTTGGCACCCAGTCACCTCCCAGATGAGCGCGCTCTCAGACCGCTGCCGGCCGGCGGACGCCCGGCATGTCCCTTGAGTGCGCGCAGGCAGCGAGGGCCGGGTCCCTGCGCAGCCTGGAGCTAGCCAACCGCACCCGTTTCCCCTTTTTCTCCGACGTCAAGGGCGACCACCGGCTGGTGCTGAGCGTAGTGGAGACGATCGTGCTGGCTCTCATCTTTGCGGTGTCGCTGCTGGGCAACGTGTGCTCCCTGGTGCTGGTGGCCCGCCGACGGCGCCGGGGCTCCACCGCCTGCCTCGTGCTCAACCTCTTTTGCGCGGACCTGCTCTTCACCAGCGCTATCCCGCCGGTGCTGGCAGTGCGCTGGACTGAGGCCTGGCTGCTGGGCCCGGTCGCCTGCCACCTGCTCTTCTATGTGATGAGCCTGAGCGGCAGCGTCACCATCCTCACGCTGGCCGCCGTCAGCCTGGAGCGCATGGTGTGCATCGTGCGGCTGCATCGCGGAGCGCGCGGGCCTGGGCGGCGGGCGAGGGCGGCGCTGCTGGCGCTCATCTGGGGCTACTCAGCCATCGCCGCGCTACCCCTCTGCGTCTTCTTTCGCGTCATCCAGCAGCGGCTCCCGGGCGCAGACCAGGTGAGCGCCCTGCACTGCGCGCGGGGCAGTTGTCCTGGGCGGGCCGGGAGGCGGGGATCCGAAAGACGTGGTGAGATGGGGATGATGATGATAAGCAACAATAGCCCATTTGTGGTGCTTAAAAGCGTGTGGGACCCTGTCCCACTGCTGTAAAGTTCAATCTCTTAAATTTCACTACCACCCAGCGAAAACGTCCCTGGAAACGCTGTCGGTGAAGTCCCACAGATTCTCGCAAAATGTACGGACTATTGCGAGGTTATTTAAATAACCAGGATCTTAGGAGCCCGACAGAACTTCAGGGTATTGAATTCTGATTTCATTGTGGGGTATTACAGTCCTGTTGTTATCACACCCTCTTTACAGATGAGAAAGCTGAGGCACACCAGGGAATAATTTGCCCGGGGTATCTCAGCCAGTTTGAGAAGGAACTGAATTTCGGCCCTTAAGCTTCTGCGCAGGTTGGCTTTGCTTTGGAAGCCCGCGGGCAGGCGGTGCGAATTAGTTGGGGAGAAAGAGCATTGGAGACGGGGGACCTCAGACTCATACTGCCTGTAAGGGGTTTGTGACTTCCTGTCTGGGATCCTCAGTTTTTCCGACTGCAAGACGAAAGGATTACACTAGACCTCAAGATACTGAGATCCTGCCCTGAGAGCCTTGGACAGGTGGCTACAGGATTTCCAGGCACCTGGAGTGTTGCTCAGGTGCCAGCGGCTGAGCAGATACGCTTTATTCTGGGTAGCTAGGCCACGGTTGTTGTTAGACCTTGGGGTGGAGTGGAACGTGTCCATGATCTACTTCCATGGACAAGGTAGGACATTGGCTCGGGTTCCCTTGGAGAGTCTCACAATCGGGAATTCCGGGCTGGGTCTGTTTCTGTTTCAGCTCCGTGGTTGAAGGATGCTGAGATGCACACGGGACGCCAGACCTGGGTGCTGAGTCAGTGGTGGCCAGTCTGGCTGTCTTCCCAGTGCCTGTGGTTCTCTGTGCCTGAGGTGGGTGGGGGGCCTCCAGGAGGACCTGCCTGAGGCTGGATTCTTGCTCCCTTTCCTTATTGAGGTCACTAGCCCCAGGGCACCCACGTGGAGTGTGGGGTGCCCTGTGCAATCTTGGCACAAATGGGAGCCACAGTCTCAAAGACAGGCCCTCTCAGTGATCATAAGAAGGAGGTAGGGAGGGTGGGGGAGTGAGATGTCTGGGGGAAGACTTCCCACTATGCAGATGAGCACAGTGGACCAAGAACACCCCTGGGTGTGTAACCCCCAGAGCCTGGACACCGTGGACTTCTCTATCACAGTGGACTTCTTTCACACAGGCTTTTATTGAGGGAGTCAGGGGAAGGATGGAGAATACATCCTGTATAAACAGTATCTTTTTTTTTTTTAAACAAAAACTAAACCTGAGTCTGTTTCCAATAGTTTATTCCTTGTGTGGATTACATCGTGAGATATTTGCTTATGTCTCTGCATGACTAACAAGCAGAAACCTTATCGGGCTTGTGATACTCGATCAAAGAACATATAAGCCATGGGTGGGGGGCCAGGAAAGATAGGATTAACTGACCCTCTGGGTGCCATTTGCACGGGCAGACCAGGGACTCTAGTTTGGTGGGCAGGCTTGTCCTTGTCAGCCCAGATACACCTGAGAATCACGGAGGGCCACAGAGATGCTGCTTAAACAAGTGGAAGCCCAGTCCTCACCTCACACCAGTTGTATTAGCTCGGGCCAGGGCTCTGCCATCAATTTCTTTGATTTTTTTAAGCTATTCTCTCACTGAGTTACGGTATTTCTGTACTTTTTTATAGATCTTAAAGGATTTCTTTTCATACAGAAAAAATTATTGTTCAGGGAGTTAAAGACCAGATAAAATGCATCTTAAGCTTCTAGATATGTTTTGCATCTCTCACTTTTATATTAGTTTCAGGCACAATCCTACTTCGTGGGAAAATAATACTAACAAGTAAGGATCTTGTCACTTTCCAGCCCAAAGCACAGGTGCAACTGTGCTGACAGAGACACAGGTGATTGTTTGCAAAAGAAGGCTTTGGCATAGGTGGGGAGACTGTCTGCGTCTTAGCCTTTTGGGACTTCACCCCTGATGTGGCGCCTGAGTATCTCACTACTTCCAGAATGGCCAGACTCATGTCTCGGTGCTTCCACGGAGGTCTGTATTATGGTGGCACTCAGACCCCTCCTGCTTTAATGAAGAAACACCGCCTTGGTTCTAAGGGCCTTTGGAAAGCGATTTGGGCAAAGCCACTGGGAGACAATGAGCCTGCGCTGCACACTGGGGGCCAGCTGAGTTAGTTATCTGCAGGAGTCGTATTCATTGAAATTTCTAGAGGTGGGTAGAGGAGCTTGTAATGAAAACAATGTGACAGTCATTTCTGGCTCTTCATCTTTCTTGTCTTCCACCCAACCTGTCTACCACTTCTACCTTCCCATCCATCTCTCTCTCTCTCTCTCTCTCTCACACACACACACACACACACACACACACGCATACCTGCCAAAGAAGCCAAGGAGAAAAACTCTCCAGTTCATCAGGGACTGCTGCCTGAGCATGTAGGAAACATCCTATGTTATAGGCTCAGTAGTTGATGAAGTAAGTTGAAAAGAATGAGAGGGTAAAAGGGGAGTGTGGTCACTTAAAAAAAGAGACAGAGAAGGGTCTGGTCTAGACTGAGTCTCATGTTTAAAATTAGCAAAGGCTTGTTTTCTTAATCCTTCATATTCCCAGCTTCCTGCTTATGAATTCTGTCTGCCCCATCCCAGTTGGAGACTAAATCTGGAGGTTTGGGATGGGGGATATTTTCTTATCCAAACTACATGGCGAGAGAACCAACTAAGACGGGTTCCCCCCTGAAGGAGTGCTGGCCAGAGAAACACTGCCTGTTAGAGCTTTATGCTGACCGGAAAGACCCCTGAAAACAAGAACTTGGTCTCTGTCCATGTAGGCTGTGGGTGCCTAGAAGTCCCTGATAATCAGACTCTAAAACTTCACTGAAGGGATGATGAAGTGATCGACACGCCAGAAACGCTAGGCGATGTGGGATTTTGGGGGTGGGCTTTGGAGTTTGGATTCCATCTCTGCCGGTTAGGGGCTGTATGACAGGGAGCAAGCTGTCAGACCTCTCGATACCTCACTTTCCTTGTCTGTAAAGTGGGCGTGGTAAGAGTATCAACCTTATAGGATTGTATGGGGACTGATGTTCAGTAAATGGGTCAACCCTGGCACATACACAGTTAAGAGCATAAGAATTGCTCACTATTCTTAGTTTCCTTATCTTTGGGTATAAACATTTTAAACATTCTTTAAACAGTATAATTCTTCTGATTGCTATAAAGTAACAGACTTCCATTTTAAGAGAGTGGACACATCCTGGCAACAGTGACATCTCAGCCAGGTCAGCTTACCCTGCTCCAATGAGATTCCTGCCCATGTGTGCTGTGGCCCAGGCTAGGCGGTGACCCACAATGACGGGTGGGGAAGACTGTCCACTCCAGCCAGAATGTGCTGCCCATTCATTCTACAAACATTTACTGAGCACCCCTCCCCTCTCGCCCCTGCCACAAGTCCTGTAAATGCACCTCCTTCTCTTCCTTCTCATCAGGAGGTACATTCATTAAGCACACAGATGGTCCCAGATCCTGGCCAAATTGGTCCTTGCAGTGACTCCATGGCTAGGTGGTTTTTTTTGTTTGTTCGCTTGTTTTCTGAAGAAAATGCCGAAAGTCACAGAATGGACAAAGGATGGAACCAGAATTTAGCCCCTCCCTGTCTGTTTCCTCTGGGTGTCATCTCCCAGAGACTCGCACTTCCTGAGATCACTTGGTTCTATGCTTCGCCCAACCCTGGTTTAATACCAGGACGAGAATATTCTTGTGTCTACTGAATGTGGATCATCTGAGGAGACAAACGCAGTTTGCTTCCCTTTGCTGGTGTTAGAGGATACTCTGGCATATGAGAAAGTCCATCTTTCACACTGACGTTTTCTTTCTTTTCTGTTGGGAAGCTGATAGGAAACCAAATATCCAAATAGGACTCCTAGTTCCTTAAAATGACTGTGAAGTCTTCCATTTTGTTGCTGGAGGTGGGGGCAGGAAGAATGACTTCTGAAAGGGTCCCTAGGGGTACTGCAGGAAGACTCCTCTGGGAAGCTGGCAGGAAAACAGCTGGGATGGGGGGGCATCTGCAGGTGCGTCAGCCAGCGTGGGAAGGAGCCCGCACTTGAGCAGAGCCTGTAGAGACACATCCCCATCCACTCAGAAAATTCCAGAACTGGACAATTTTGTTATGAGCACCTAATATGTGCCTGGTGTAATTCTAGGGATGCTGCCTCAAGGAAGGCTTAGTCCCTGCCCTTAGTAATATGCTTTGCTGGGGAACCCCGATAGAACTGAGAAGTCTGTCCGAAAAGACTTTCCTGGGTCCTGGGAGCTGGGAAGTCTACAGGAGGCAGTGATGTCTCCACTGAGCTGGACCGGAGAGGAAGTAAATCACGCTAGGCCGTAGGGGACCACAGAGGCATCACAGATCCACGTGGAGGCCAAAGGGGCACTACTTTTCGGAGTCCTGCAAGGGGTCCTCAGCCAGGCTTGTGTGGATCATGAGGGACAATGGGGATGAGAGAATGTGCTGAAGGGTTGGCAGGAGTCAGGAGAAGGGCAGGATGAGGGAGCTTGACCTCCCCTGGTGAGGGATGAGATAGGTGGGTGGGCTGGGTGACTGTGAAGGAGGAACTCAGAGGTTCCTTCTGAGTGAGGAGGAGGAGGGTGCAGAAGCCTTTGTGTGGGTCTCTGGCAGCTTGGAGAATGGTAGCTCCATGCTCTGATTTGGTAAGGGTGAGAGGTGGAATAATTTGGGGTGGGACCTTCAAAGCCTAAAAGGCCTGTTAGGCATCCTGCTGAGATGTCCTTATGGCAGTGGGGTGAGTCTGGGGTTTGGGAGGGCACTGGGTTGGAAAGAGTAGATTGGAGCTTCATCTGCTCCAGTGGAGATGGATGAGACGGCCCTGTGAAGTTTCAGATAGGGCAGAACACACTGGATCTGGGGCATCCAGATCACATTCAACTCTTTACTATATGTCACCTCCCACCTTTGTTCCTTCTAGTTAGTGACTTCTGAGCTCCAGCCTCCCCATACCTGTGGTCATGGTCCCTCCAGGCAGAGCTGAGACAGTCCCTCTTGGGTGACTCCCCACTCCCTGGTCATCCAAAGCTCTCTGTGCACTTCCAGCTCCCTGCCTGTCCTGAATTTTCCTGGTGCTTCTCTCCTGCTCTGACTCCTAGAGGACAGGAACAGGGCCTTGCTTGCCTCCATGTGGCTTCACAGTGGTCAGTCACTGCAGCCGGGGTCAGTGAGTGGTTGAGCAAATGAATTAAGAAAGACTGTGGTTGACTTGGCCTGGTGCATGAAGTTACAAGACAATCCTGCTATTTTATTGTTTCAATTTCCTTTCTAAAATCAGGAAACATTCAAAATGTGCAGAGAAAGTACAGAGGCTACGATAACACTGGGTTCCCCATCTTCCAGAGTTGACACGTGGCCTAACTCCTCTAACAGTCACAGCCTGCAGGGGAGTACCTAGGATCAAAACGACTCAAGCCAAGTCAGGGCATGGTGGCTCACACCTGTGATCTTAGCACTCTGGGAGGCCAAGGTGGGTGTATTGCCTGAGCTCAGGAGTTCAAGACCACCCTGAGCAAGAGTAAGACCCCATCTCTAAAAATAGTTGGGCATTGTGGTGGGTGCCTGTAGTCCCAGCTACTTGGGAGGCTGAGGCAAGAGGATCACTTGAGCCCAATAGTTTGAGGTTGCTGTGAATTATGACACTGCAGTACTCTACCAAGAGTAACAAAGTGGCCAAAAAAAAAAAAAGAGAGAGACTTAAAAAACCAAATAGATTTTCCTATAGAAACAAAGTTATGGGCCAGGCATGGTGACTCATGCCTATAATCTCAGCACTTGGGAGGCCGAGGTGGGTGGATTTCCAGAGTTCACAGGTTCGAGACCAGCCTGAGCCAGAGCAAGACTTCATCTCAAAAAAAAAAAAAAAAAGCTGACATTGTGGCAGGCACCTGTAGTCCCAGCTACTTAGAAGGCTGAGGCAAGAGAACGTCTTGAGCCCAGGAGTTTCAGGTTGCTGTGAGCTGTGATACCATGGCACTCCAAGGTTGACAAAGTGAGACTCTGTCTTAAAAAAAGAAAAGAAAAGAAACAAAATTATGATATCAGCTCAGATGTCGATGGGCATAGTGCCTGCAATTTTATTTTTTGAGAGCAGATGGTGCATTTAATCAACAATATAACAATATCATAGAAAGCCTTCTATAGAGCATATAAATCTATCCTCTAGTCATCCCCCCATCCTGGCCAGTCTCACTGCCTCTCATGTGGGGTGAGTTCATGTGTGGGGTGCGGGGTTCAGTCCTTATGTGACTTCCTTGTCGCACTCCTTGCCTGCAGTGAGAGCCAGAAATCAAAAGGTGAAAGAGCACCTTCACTAAATTCATGGAATTTGGGAAACCTCCTGGGATGGGTTAAAAATAGCTGGTTAGGTTTACTGAACTATCATGGAGATCAGTGTTTGTTTCATGTCTGATCATCATTTCTCCTCGAAATGAACTTTTTTTTCCTCTTAGAAAAGTAAAATAGGCACGTCATGGAACAATCTGAAAATTCAGATAAGTTAAAAGAATAAAAATAACTTAGAGTCTCACTTAGAAACAGATGCTGTTCCGTTTCTGCAGTATACCCTGCAGTGGTTTATCTCTGTGTGTTGGGTGTGTATATACTTGTTCTTACTTCAACACTTAGGCCACAGACGTACATGGTTTAGGGACCTGCTTTTCTAGTTTTACCCCCAAGGTAGAGAGAGAACCTTGCTCTGTCATTACACATTCTTGCCAACCCTAGATAGATTTTGGCAATCTGGAGAAGGCTTTTGGAAAGAGTTGGGGTCTGAAGAAATAAGTGGTCCTGGGATCACCTGTGTTTGTGCTGCCCTGTACCGTTTGCCATCACAAGTATAGAAATTAGAGACCAAGTCACATTTAGGTCTGTGATCCATTTCTTCTGGTTGGCGCTTTGCCATATCTGCCCATTCATGTCGTCCTCAATGTACTGAAACGAGGGGCCTCTTATGGGCTGAGGTCTGAGCACAAGGCGAGCGTGGCATAGATTTTCTGAAGGGCAGGGCAGCAGCCTCCTCGTCAGTATTCAGAAGATTCTGGAGAGCCCCAGTGTCTTTCCAACTGCCAAAATGTAAACAGATTTAATACACTTTCTCCCACCATGCGTGGATGGTGGGGGTAGAGGGACACATTTTTAGGATGCCCAGTCCATTCATGAGGCATCTAACACAATAGGAAAAGGAAGAAATATCCTCATCCCCCTTTTCAAGGTGCACATATAATGAAAGGCTTCTTCCTGCTTGTCTCACTTTTGAGTTTTCTTGGTAAGTCCCTGGAACTACGTTGCTCTTTGGAGAAAACATTGTATGGTTATAAACAACCACACCTTTAGAGTTTTAGATGATTATTTTAGGAGGAAGTCCTAAGCCTTAGTTTCCTTCTCTGTGAAATGGGAAAAGTAATAATATGCACTTCAATGAGGTTGTTGTGAGCATTAAGTGTGATAATGTGTGTAAAATGCTTCCTGGTGTACGGTAAATGCTCAATGAATGTTAGATGTTTTTATTTCCTGTTAATCCTGAGAAGGAAACTGAGTGACTGTATTTTGAGTTTGACCACCCAATTACGATACACGGTGGGAAATGTTAAAAATTCTTTGCTTTTGCCTAGGATAGCTTTCAATAAATAGTGGTCAAATGAATGAATGGACGAATGGCGCTATGGATGATAGTATTACTCCTGGATATGGTTACGATGCCTTTTCCACCAAAAATCAATTATGTGGTCTTTTTTATAGAGCATCTGCTCTTAAAAATCTGTTCTATATGTCTGGAAGTGTTTAGGCAATTCATTTTCTTTTATTATTATTATTATTATTTTTTGAGACAGAGCCTCAAGCTGTCCCCCTGGGTAGAGTGCCGTGGCATTACAGCTCACAGCAACCTCCAACTCCTGGGCTCAAGCCAGTCTCTTGCCTCCACCTCCCAAGTAGCTGGGACCACAGGCGCCCGCCACAATGCCCGGCTATTTTTTGGTTGCAGCCATCATTGTTGTTTGGCGGGTCCGGGCTGGGGATTCAAACCTGCCACCTTAGGTGTATGTGGCTGGCGCCTTAGCCGGTTGAGCTATCGGCGCCGAGCCTCTTTTATTATTTTTTAATAAAAATTTTTTTTATTGCTTGGGATTCATTGAGGGTACAAAGAATTAGGTTACACTGATTGCATTTGTTTAAGTCCCTCTTATAATTGTGTCCCACCCCCAAGAGGTGTGCCATACACTGTGACCCCCTCCCCTTCCCTCCTATCCTTTCCCTGCCCCCACCTTCTCCTACCCCATTCCTTAACTCATCTACTGCCTTCATATCAGAATTAAGTACATTGGATTCTTGCTTCTCCATTCTTGTGATGCTTTACTAAGAAGAATGTGTTCCACCTCTATCTAGGTTAATACAAAAGATGTAAAGTCTCCATCTTTTTTAATGGCTGAATAGTATTCCATGGAATACATATACCACAGCTTGTTAATCCCTTTCTGGGTGGGGAGTATTTAGTTTGTTTCCACATTTGGGGCAATTCATTTTCTGAATAGTTCTTTATTAATACCTACAGTGAAGTGAACATAGGCAGTTTGTATGTGGACAGTTTGTATACCCACAGATTTGTCTATTTTCATTGACTTATTTATTCATTTTATGAGATTATTGTAGCCGCTATTCATAACTGTTCAGTAAGGTCTCCACCTGTTGTCGGTTTTATAGTTAGTGTCAAGTGTTTGAATCAACATAACATAGTGGTATCAGCAAGATCACAAATCTTCTCACGCTCTTCTGCCACATACCAGTGGCTTTACGTATTGAACTAACTGTGGCTGATCCTGGCGTTGAGGCTCTGAATGGCCAGGTTCTTTAATGCAGCTTGACACACTGTAGATACCTGAACACTCCCCTTATGAACACTTAATGCCTTAGCACGCGCCCTGTTGCCTTCAGTTTACACGTGACTGCTCTGAAACCTTCTTCCTGTAGTCACGTGGGTATGTGTAGCATGTCCCTTCCAACTGGTGTAACCTTTCAGGGGTCCATTTTCTCCTTTGCAAAATGGCAGGAGTGTAAGAGAGGGCTCAAAATCTCTTTGCACCTCAGCCCAGGGAAGTAGGAACGCCATGCTTGGGAACTGACTCTATCCAGCCTACGATCCTGAGGCTTAGTTGCCTTCCCTGGAGGACAAGAATAATATAATAACTATGGTTATTGTCAAGATCAAAGGGCAGTACTTTGTGAGTACATCATGGCAAATGGTGGGAAGGGTGCTGGGATGGCTGTCTTGCCATCTATGTAACAGTGTAATGCAACAGTGTAGCAGTGCCAGGTGACCCTAAATGCCACATAAGAAGCCAACAGTTAAATGATGTTCTTTTCTTTTCTGTGACTAGGAAATTCCGATTTGCACCCTGGTTTGGCCCACCATTGCTGGAGAAATCTCCTGGGATGTGTCTTTCGTTACTTTGAACTTCTTGGTTCCGGGACTGGTCATTGTGATCAGTTACTCCAAAATTTTACAGGTATGTTTGCTTCAAGTGCTGCGGCTGAATTTCACTCCAGCTTGGGATATTTATGCTAGAATCTTAGAATTGGGGCTTGGAAGATACCTAAGAATTCACTGCTGGCTAGTCCTGACTCACTGCCTGGGTCTACCCCTGCAACACTGAGGAATGAGAGTTTGTTATTTTTTTTTTTAAATAAGGGATATATTTCTGAATGTTATTTTTTTACTCATCATTAAAAATTAAGGTGTGAACAGACACAGACATATATAACCCAGAATCTGAAAACCTACTTCTATCCCCATTCTTAACAACTCAAGATGTATTTTTCAAGTTATTTTTTCCTAGACGTTTATATACGTGTCATGCATATTCTGTGTGTGTGTGTTTGATGGACCACATGAACTTGCGGATTAAAATGTTCAGCTGGCTATTCAACACAGCTCAATCTGATGTTCCTTTCAGGCCCAAGAAGATACTCCCTGCCCTGTGATTTCCTTTTATCATTTCACGCCGCGTGCTCACATCTTTCCACATCATTCCTATATCATTAGCTCATTACTTTTAGTGGCTGCAGATGTGACATCGCTTATTTTATGGACTTTGTTACTGCGTCCATTGTTTCCCCATCACGAACACTGCACTGATAGAGAAGTAAACTTTTAAAAACTTTTTATTGAAGTGTCATATACGTATGGGAAAGCATACCCAGAAAACACGTCCAGCCCACAAACCGAACCTGCCCACGAAAGCAGCCCCCAGAGGGAGAAACAGAATTGCCCAAAGCCCCTTTCTGTTACCTTCCAATGGGTAGCCCCCAGTCCCAGAGAATGTCCCTTTCAAACGTGCACTGAAACAGGAAATGATCTCTACTTTCAAAACAAGGATATCCAGGGGCATAAAAAAGAAACGCTAGCCTCCATTTCCTACCTCGTAAATCAGCCCATTTGTATGTAAAGTATTGGCCCAGGCAAACACCATGTACATATTTTATGCTCAGAAGACTGAACACAAAGCCTTTAGTCCCCTTGGAGGTTTATTAGCTGTTGAATCTTGGTTTTATGGCACATTATATATGGGTCATCTGGCAGATAGGTATACTGAAGTGGTGCCCTCTACGTTGTTTGCTGTCTGGCCACTTTTATGGCCCTTTCTTTATAGCTGAGGATCTGTGACCTTCTTAGATACTCAGAGCCAAAGCTAGGCCAACCTCTGTGCAGGTCTGCTAATCCCTGGGTCTCATGGCGGATGGTCCCCGTGTTATGTTACTGCCTGGACTCATGCCCAGAAGATGACTTCCTACCCCTAATGCAACGCCCATTCTGGGACTCATTCAAGTATAGGAGGCTGATTCAGGCCTGGAGGTAAGGTCTGGAAAGTGCTTGCAGTGGGCACCTGGCATTAGTTAATGCTATGTAAGTGTTATTATTTAATTGAAAGGCAAGAAGTGAAGGAAAAAGGAAGGGAAATATAGAATGAATTTAGAAAATTTTGTTTAACAAATATTTCTGTAGTGTTTGCCATGTGTCCGGAACTAACTCATTTAATCCTAATAGAATTACAGAACGTTAAGTAACTTACCCAAGGTCACGCATCTTCTCGGTGGCAATATCAGGATTTAACTCGTCCCAGAGTCTCAACACCTTAATTCCTCTGACATTTGTTGAGAGCCTGCTCTGTGCAAAGTAGGAGTGAAGGTGGGTTAAAATCGGGCAAGGCATATTCTCTATCCAGAAGGATGTTTGACATAGGAGGGGAGGAAGGAGGAGACAGACAAGGGTACTGCTGTTCAAAGCAGAGAAATCCCAGAACATAAGGTGTAATGATACTGAAATTTTGAAAACACTCTGCAGACTGTTAAATGTTACACAAATGTCAGGGAGGAATAAGAGGTATAAGAGAAGAAAGCAGGGTCATGAAGACAGACACTGAAACTTGAAGGGGCTCTTTTAATAGCCTGGCTTTGAGTCTTGAATTTGCCACATACTTGCTGTGTGGCTTTGGGCAAGTTACCTACCCTCTCTGAACCTTGGTCTCTTCCCTCATTTGCAAAATGGCACTCATGCTTCCTATGGTGTAAGGTTGTTGCAAGGCATGTAAGAGATGCCACTGGTGGAACATATGGTGTCATGCCTGCCTGTTTCGGGCAATGAATACATTATGGCTGCTTTACTTGTTAGGCAAGGCTGCTCTTCTAGCCCTTCTTTTAGGATATGCTGGGGAACAGGTGTCACTGAGAATTTCAAGAGAATAAATAGCAGGCATGGATTTGGAGCACAGCAAGAATAAGGAACCCACACTGGAGTAGGGCTGTCAGGAGAGGGCAGCAGCATTTGACCTCCCGGACTCAGGTTCCACTCCTGAGGCCCTTAGGGACCCAACAGGCTCTGATCTGCCCCCTTCCACTCATGCCTCACACTTCTCAGCTGGCTGCTGATAGAGGAATGATTTCCCACCCACTCCCCATCTTTTTCTCAAGGGCAGGGCCCATCTAGAAAATTTCTAGGAGACCTGATGAGCTGGGGCAGATGTGCTCTTATCTGCTTATCTCCAAACAGCAGTTCAACTCCCAAACCCTTTCATTTAAGCCCACAGCTGCCTTCCGTTCTCACCGTCACAAACCCCATGACCGTTCCCGGCTGCACCGTTCCCAGGGCTGTGAAGTGGTGCCCTGAGTAATGAGTCAAGGTATAACTTCTCATCACTGCAGCGCATGTGTAGCTTAATCTAAAGCCCTCACCTTAGCACTGCTTCTCAACCTTCCTAACACCGTGACCCTTAAATACAGATCCTTATGTTGTGGTGACCCCCAACCATAAAATTACTTTCATTTGACGTGACCCTTTAATACAGTTCTTTATGGTTGGAGGTCACCACACATGAGGAACTGTATTAAAGGGTCATGGCATTAGGAAGGTTGAGAACCCCTGCCTTAAGGCCTCCATGACTGGCCCTGCCTGTGTCTCTCACCTCAGCTTCTCTGCCCTCTGTGTCCACTTCAGGGCTTTTCTGTCCGTGGGCTCACACACTGCTGCCCATGGGCCTTTGCACCTGCAATTTCCTCTCTGGGATTGCTTCCTTACTTCATTCAGGTCTGTACTCAAAAGGCTCTTCCCTAGAAAGGCTCCCTGTCAATCTCCAGTCCCTTATCCAGAGTTATTTCTCTTCAGTCACAAGGCCAGCCATGTTCCATTTGTGACAGTCATCTGTCTTGCCCAGTCCACTGCAAGGTCCATGAGGGCAGAGACTTTGTTTTGCTCTCTGCCATATCCCCATGCCTAGAACAGAGCCTGGCTCACACAGTGTTAGTCTTTTTTTTTTTTTTTGAGACAGAGTCTCAAACTGTCACCCTGGCTAGAGTGCTGTGGCGTCACAGTTCACAGCAACCTCAAACTCTTGGGCTTAAGTGATTCTCTTGCCTCAGCCTTCCAAGTACCTGCCACAATGCCTGGCTCTACTTTGGTTGTAGTTGTCATTGTTGTTTGGCAGGCCTGGGCTGGATTCAAACCTGCCAGCTCTGGTGTATGTGGCTTGCGCCCTAGCCACTGAGCTATAGGTGCCGAGCCTGTCAGTCTTAATAGATAATTGTTGAATGAGTTGGACACAAGCTTTGGAGCACGTTGAAAGGGCCTACAGGGCCTTCTCTTCTTGAGCAATGGAAAAACCACAGACAGAAAGTCATAAGACCAGATTCAAAACCAGGCTTTGTTACTGTGTGACTTGGGCAAGTGGCTCATGTAATGTGGGCCTCTGTTTCTGCTATCCGCCTCGGTGGATTAACTCAATAAAATGAAAGAGCAAGCATGATAACGTTTCGAAAATCACCATGTTAATGCAACTATAAAACTTTAAAAATACTTTCCACACTACTGGCAAACTGTTGCCCATTTCCCAGGGGGACTATGACATTTGTCCTAAATCCCTGCTCTCCTTGCTGGTTCTGACCTGGGCAAGGACTCAGAGCAGGTTCACCTTGGCTTTTCCCCTGACAATCACCCTTCAGCAGCTGCTTCATGTGCCCAGGGCAGTGGCCTTATTCACCCTTCTGCCTGGCCTGCTTCCTCTTTCCTTGTGACTCAGACAGGTCATACATCTTCAGTGTTTTTTCCACCCAATGGTTTTCCCAAGGGAATAGCCTCTCAATCAGGCTATTGGCACTGGCTGTTTGGGATTTACATCATCACCTAGCAACTGTTGCCATGGCAAGCGGAGATGCCTCTGCCCTTTGCAACCATGTGGGTGTTAATTCTTCTGCTCCCCTTGCCCACATACACACTAGAGTGGGAGAGCCATGTGGGCAGGCGCCCTTGCTCCTCGCTGCCTGTCCCGCACCAGTAGACGTGCTTAGCACAGAGTACAGGCTTGATAGATATCTGTGAAGGCGTGTCAGAGACTCTTCACAGGTGGAAAACCCTAGGCTGTCTTAGAGCTTAGCTGAGAAAGAAAATCAGTTGCAGCCAAATGTAAAGATGTCAGGCTGATACCAGATTTTTAACACTGGATTTCCAGGCTCTTGGTCTCAACGATTCAATGAATGAATCAACAGACCATAGAACAAACAGGGAGGTTTTATTTATAGCTCAAAGAGCCAAACCTCCTTGCAGGGCAGGATACAAGTGTTAACAGC
>CAUYTI010111293.1:0-29410 GCA_963575145.1 Galago senegalensis | reverse complement strand
AATACATTTTTGAAAGTTTTATCACCCTGAACTAATGAGATTTTTTTTTTTTGAGACAGAGCCTCAAGCTGTCCCCCTGGGTAGAGTGCTGTGGCATTATAGCTCACAGCAACCTCCAACTCCTGGGCTCAAGAGAGTCTCCTGCCTCTGCCTCCCAAGTAGCTGGGACCACAGGCGCCCACCACAACGCCCGGCTATTTTTTGGTTGCAGCCGTCATTGTTGTTTGGTGGGTCCGGGCTGGGGATTCGAACCTGCCACCTTAGGTGTACGTGGCTGGCACCTTAGCTGGTCAAGCTATAGGCGCCGAGCCAACTAATGAGATTTTTAAAAAACAAAAGTTGTTACAGTTTAATAGGGTATAAACTCCAGCAGTTTAGACAATGAGAGTATTCAGATTCACTCACTCTTTAAGAACATCTGTTGAAAGAGAAACCTTATAAGTATCTCACATGAATCTTATATATTGTCTTATATGAGTCTTGTACTCAAATAAGAAAAGTGTATTTAAAATCAGTTGTAATTTTTTTTATTCTTGCTTTATATATCACTTACATTTCAGGTTCATTGCTATAAGATGCTTTAGAATATGGCTAGTTAAGCATCAAAGGGGCTGACATCTTTCATAACTAGAAGGTATTAATAATATACTAGAAAGAGCACGGATTTTGTGACAAGACAGACCTGATTTCAAATATTGGCTCTGTCATCTTTTTTTTTTTTGAGACAGAGCCTCAAGCTGTCCCCCTGGGTAGAGTGCTCTGTCATCTTTTCGATGATGTATTCTGGTTCAGAGCAATTCTTTTGGCGTGGAAAAGAGGGTCTTGCAGGGGAGAGTGAGGAGTGGCCAGATTTGAGAGATGGTTCTAATGTGACTAACCCATGGAATTCTTATAACGTTGTGGATGGTGCTTGTACCTACTTGATACAGTACTCTTTATTTATAGACCTGAAGGTTGCGTGTAAAATTTTCAAGGAGCCTGAGGTTCTTCCTAATCTATCTATTCATGGAGATAATATTTAAATGTCCACAAGATGAAATGTTTGTTTTAAATAATCATACATATGTGGTTAGAAAAGAAAGTAGGTTTGACTGGAATGGATTCAAGATTCTATCTAATTCACACCTGACTGCATTCCAACTTACTCCCACACTAACTAAACTTTTAAGTGTCTTGCCTAGCTTGTGAGCAGTATAGATCTTTCAGAAGATTAGTTTTTAAGACTTACTCAGAAGTCTTTGTAAAAGGTTTTTGCAGGGGGACGGAGAGGGGTGAAGAGATGGGTTTTTTAAGTGCAAAGTGATTTCTTCCCGGACACACCACAAATTGCTGTAAATTATGTTCCTTGTCAAATTAGCAGACTATGGTATTTTAAATTTCATTTTGTAAAAACATCAGGTTTTATGGAAATAAATGATATTTGATAGTTGTTACAGTTTAATATTTCCAAACCAAAACCTTTTAAGCTCCTGTAAATTCTATCTCTGATTATTCCTCAAAGTATGTGGAGTGTTCTAAAGTTAACCTGAGAATTCAAGATGGGAACATCCCTGACAGAGTGAGGTCAGGTTTTAAACACACAGCAAAAACTGTAGATTATGACTCCTATGTAGATTGTAGATTTCAAGGTTATAGATCTGTCACCTTTTTAAATAAAAATTCTCCGCCAAGCCTGGTGGCTCACTCCTGTAATCCTAGCATAGTGAGAGACTGAGGAAGGAGGATCACTTGAGCTCAAGAGTTCCAGACCAGCCCCAGCAAGAGTGAGACCCCCATCTGTACTAAAATAGAAAAAAATTAGCTGGGCCTGTGTTGGGCCCTGGAATCCCAGCTACTTGGGAGGCTGAGGCAGGGGGATTGCTTGAACCCAGGAGTTTGAGGTTGCTGTGAGCTAGGCTGACAGCAGGGTGCTCTAACCTGGAAAACAGATTTTGACTCTTTATCAAAAAAAAAAAAAAAAAAAAAAAAATTCCCTCCCAGAGCTCAACATTTCCCAGCTTCGCGGATTCCATCAGATCCTGCCACTCCTCACTCTATCCTGGGAGACTCTAACCTGTGCTGAAAGAATCGCTCTTTGCTCCAGACCAGATGTTTCCCTCCGGGGCTGTCTGAGTCGGTAAGGCCATATTTCCTGCCCTTTGTCTTCTTATTTCTCATGCTTCTACTCTTTACCATGATGTCGTTCTGGCATTTCTGATTCTCGATGATACACCACTGACGGCTCAAGCTTATGCTGAATTTCAACAGCTGTGACATGTCTAAACTGCATTATCTTGAAAGTGTTGGCTCTCGTGAAAACTAGAAAGGAGCCAAATTAGTAAAACAAAACATTTCAAAGGGTTCCTATGGATACATCCTGAAACCGGGAAGCACACACCGGGTAGAGCTGACTCACTGGGCCTGTACTGGCCTCTGCTATACCGCTGCACCGTTGGGTATCCCCCGTGCAACGCTTGGGGAGAATTGGAGCAGCTGATGATTGCAGTCACTTCACTAAAGGTGTGCCTTTTTGCCTATAAAATCCTTTCTTAAATGGGCTATTGTGTTTGCAGTGAATTATTACAATCTTTAGAGATAAACTATAAATACTGTACCAGGGGTGTGGAACCGAAGGTATGAAATGATATGTTTTATGTAGAGGAGTAATCAGAAAATAATGAGTATGCATTCTAATAAGGGTAAAATCCCCAGAGCAGATTGAAAAGACCTCCTTTTATTGCAAGTCGGACCTGTGCGGAGCCCGACTCAGGCAGTAATAAAGTGGTGCTACGTTCCTTCGCATCTGATTTTATGAGACCTTTATGTGACAGAGTGACTTTCTCTTTATGTATTCATGTTTTAGTTTTCATATATTTGCTTTGAGTTTGATTTTTTTCTTTTTTAATGAGGTAAAGCTTCAGGGCATGAATGTAAACCCTGCTGTGTGGCCCCTGAGTTGTGTGGTGGGGGTGGGATCGGGAGGAGTCAGGATGATACTCTGAAGGGAAGAGCAGCTTAATTTTAATTTTAAAAGAAAATGCTTTATTTATCTCCATAGTGACTTTTTTCCTAGGCGATTAGCCTGTAACTTACCTTTTCTATTAGTTCCTCTTTGCCTTTATTCTTTCTTAGACCTTTGCCTATTAATGCATATTAGAAATACTTTTTCTACTTTGTGATTTGCTTTTCAGTTTTATATATAACTTTTTTCAACATTCAGAAATTTAAATTCTTCATGTATGAATGAAATATACAATTCATATCCAACCTATGACTGTTTTCCTTTGAGGTTTCTGTCCTTGGTGTTCTCCGGTAACCCCAAGATTGCATCTACATGTATATTTGTATACACTAATTTCATGGTTTCAATTTTTTAACAATCTGTTCTTTAATCGACTGGGAATTTATTTTGATGTGGAACAATAGCTCTGATCCAGTAAAATCACATGAGGAAAAAAATTCCTGTCTCAATTCCATCCCAGGGTAATTCATTGAGAATCTCTGAGGGTAGGGTCTGGCCATTGTATTGTTCTAGAATTTCTGCAGATAATTTGTGATGTACAACCACAGTCAAGAGCCACTGTATAAAGGTCAGGTAGAGATCCAATACTTTTCCCCCATGTTGTTCCAATCCACCCTGCAAAGTGTTTTTGAAGAACATTTATTCACAGAAAAATACTCATAATAAAATGAGCATAAGTAAAAAAACAAAAATGGACATAAACCTCATATGCCAAATGCCCTCTGATTCCCATTTTAAACTATTATAGTACGGGAAAAGAAACTAAACAATACGCACAAATCTTAATGATGACTATCTCAAAGTGATGAAATTTAAAAGTTCCTATTCATCCTTTCCTGCATTTTCCAAAATCTCTACAAAGATCATGTGTTACTCTTTATAATGAGAAAAAAATAATTATAAACTTTAACTTTTAAAAAAGCAAAAACAAAGATTAATATGTAGTCTGAGACTAGTGAAGCAAGATTTCATATGATAATTTGTTAAGAGACTTAAAAATTAGCCCAAGTGATAAAAGCATTATGGTGGGAGATCCATCCGAGAAGCTGATCACGTCTTCCTCCCCGTCCAAGTGATGCTCCAATGACCTGTTTGTTTCTGCCATGTCAAGTGTATCTCCTTAAAGCCATTAAGAATTCTTCTGCATTAACTTTCTGACTGATTAAAGGAGGCAAGCACCTACTTTTTCATAGCCCTAGAACCTTCACTAAGCACTAGAGTATAGTTGGGAGATGTGAAACATGTTGTCCTAAACATTTGGGAGCAAACATCAGAGCAAAGTGGCAATTATATTGACTTAGTCAAATCATAAAATCTTAGATCTGAAAAGGAGTCTTAGAGATAAGACTTAAAACAATCCTCTTATTTGTCTGATAAGGAATCTAAAGCCTCTAGGGGTAAATAATTTATCTGGGAAGATCACGTGATCACATAGAGGGAGAACCAGGCCCTCATATACCCTTTCCATTCGTTCACACTCCTGAAATTCCAGGATATGATGAAGATTATGATTAATCCATAATTTTAAGTACACTGAATTTGTAACCTACATGGTTGTTTTGCCATATTTGTTTTATGTATGCTTCATCTACTTTGGGGAAAATAAAAAAAATCCCAATAATGACAACACACTCATCACTTACAGAGTTCAAGTACACATCGTTCAATGTCCTTTCAACAACCTTGAAAAGAAATGAGCTCAAATAGATTAAGCAATATACCCACTGTTTCACAGTTTAATGACAGAACTGGGAATGTGTCAGATTAAAGCTTAATAGTTGCTACACTCTACTTTTTTCTTTTGATTAAAACAAACTTTAAGTGTATTTTGTACTGCATAGAAGGCAGACATCCTGAATCACACATGTTTGCAAAAGATACTTGGACAGCCTTGCCAGAACATTCATCAACCCTTTGGGAGAGAGGGGGAGGTGAAGACACTCGTTGAGAGGAATCTTCCACTGATGCTATTTGTGCAGTCCTTGTGAGGCTGGAAGGAAGGGCAAGAGTCTTACATCTAACACTCCTTCTATATCAAATTTCCTAGGTCACACTGTAAGTCTTAATTTTACAGGCAGCATAGCCACTTTCTTGGCAACCATATTGTCATTCATTTTTATTAAATATTATACTTTTCTTAAGGTATGTTAAAGAAAGGAATCTTGGCAGGGTGCAGTGGCTCACACCTGTAATTCGTGCACTTTGGGAAGCTGAGGCAGGAGGATTGTTGAGGTTAGGAGTGCGAAACTAGCCTGAGCAAGATCAAGACCCTGTCTCTATAAAAAAACAGAAAAATTAGCTGGGCACTGTGGTGTGTGCTTTTAGTCTAAGCTACTTGCCAGTCTGAAGCAGGAACATCACTTGAGCCCAGGAGTTTGAGGCTGGGCTGAGCTGATGATGCCCCTGGACTCTAGCTTGGGCAACAGAGAAAGAGTCTCTTCGTGAAAAAACAAAACAAAATGAAAACCTCCTAATGAAATATTCTAGCCTGGCAACAGAGTAAACTCTATCTAAGAAGAAAGTAAGAAAGGAAGGAAGGAAAGAAGGAAGGGAGGAAGGGGGAGGGGAGGGGAGGGAGAAAGAGAGAGGAAGGGAGGGAAGGAAGGAAGGAAGGAAGGAAGGAAGGAAGGAAGGAAGGAAGGAAGGAAGGAAAAGGAAAGGAAAGAAAAGAAAAGAAAAAATCTTGCTTTTCTCTACACTTGTTCTGTTTTTTTTTCTTTTTTTTTTAAAGACGGAGCCTCAAGCTATCCCCCTGGGTAGAGTGCCATGGCATCACAGCTCACAGCAACCTCCAACTCCTGGGCTCAAGCGAGTCTCCTGCCTCAGCCTCCCAAGTAGCTGGGACTACAGGTGACCACCACAATGCCCGGCCATTTTTTGGTTGCAGCCATCATCGTTGTTTGGTGGGCCCGGGCTGGGGATTCGAACCCATCACCTTAGGTATATGTGGCTGGCGCCTTAGCCACTTGAGCCACAGGCGCCGAGCCTTCTGTTTTTAATTGTCTATCTGTTCATCAAATTCTTTCTTATTATTTTTTTGGTAGGGATGGGGGTCTTACCAAGTTGCTCAGGCTGGCCTCAAACTCCTAGACTTAAGTGATCCTCCCACCTCAATCTCTCTAAGTGCTGGGATTAAAGGGATGAGCCACCTGCCCGAGCCAATTCTTAATAAGTGTAATTTTTCTGCATTGTTTTTTATCCCTTTGGAAGTACATATAACCCTGTATTCCATAAAAGAGTATTGACTTTGGCCTTGAAAATATTTGTATCATTAGTAAAGGCTACAAAATATTCCTTTGGGAATAGTCAAATAGCATTGGCATGTAGGTTAGGGTTTTTTCTCGAAAACTATTTTTAATACAATTCTAAAATTTGAGTCAAAGATTGTTCTGTTCACACACATTCCTGAATGACCTTATGTAAAAATGCCCACAAAAGATGTTAGACTGCTAATCTATTTAAACAGACTTGGTAAGATCCTCAGGACAAAAAGAAATTGTGTTAGTCATTGCATTGTTTGGCCCAAAGAACCTTTGTTTGCTTAATAAAGTTGACTTTTTTCAAAAGACTGTACTTATTAAAAAGTAAATAATTTTAAAGAGGTAGCCAAAACAATCTCGAAAAAAGAAAAACAAAAGTGGACTTGCTTGACTTGATTTCAGATTGGATTTAAAGACTACCCAGTTGCCCTACAAAGGTTAAAACTGCCTAAAGCCTACTATATAGCTTGCTAGTTATCTTAATTATAGATCAAGATTATATGGTTTTAGTGTAAAAATAGGCGAACAGACGATGGAACTCAATACAGTTTGGAAATAACCCACACAAACAACTGCTTTACAACAAAATGTGCCAGGGCAATTGGGTGGGGAAAGGAGAATCTTTGAACACTCGGATGCTAGAATGACCATATAAATGTATGGGGAAACAATGAACTGTGACCCTTATACTGTACCCCAAAAAATCGACTTGAAAGAAATAATACACCTAAGACACAGAAGCTAAAACTTCAAAGTTGTTAAAGAAAACTTTGTGACCTTTGGATAGGCCAAAAATTTCTTAAGACATAAAAGCCACTGAGAATTAAAGAAAGGTGATAAAGTAAGTTTTATCAAAATTAAAACTTTTATTTTTCCAGAGATGCTGTGAAGAATATGAAGGGCTACCACGGACTGGGAGAAATATTCATAATATGCATATCTACACCAGGACTTAAACCCAAACAGATAAATAAGCCCCACAAAAAAAAAAATAAGGAAAAACATAAACCAGTTTAGAAAAAGGGGGAAAAATCTTGAAGCTATACTTCATTTAAAAAAGACACATGACTGACCAATAAGCACATGGAAAGATGTTCAGCATCATTAGTGACCAGGGAAATACAAATCAAAACCAAATACAACATCACTTTACATCAACTAGGATGACTGAAATTAGTAAAATAGTTTCCAATGGCAAGAATGTATACCAACTCCAAGGCAAATACATTGCTGTTGGGAATATAAAATGATACATGCTTTTATTATTTTAAGATAAGGTCTTGCTTTTCATTGAGGCTAGATTGCAGGGGTGTCATCATACCTCACTGCAACCTCAAACTTCTAGCTCAAAGGATCTTCCTGCCTAAGCCTCCCAAGTAGCTAAGGCTACAGGAGTGTGCCACCATGCCCAGCTAAATTTTAATTAATTTATTTATTTATTTGAGACAGAGCCTCAAGCTGTCGCCCTGGGTAGAGTGCTGTGGCATTACAGCTCACAGCAACCTCCAACTCCTGGGCTCAAGTGAGTCTCTTGCCTCCACCTCCCAAGTAGCTGGGACCACAGGCGCCCGCCACAACGCCTGGCCATTTTTTGGTTGCAGCCATTATTGTTGTTTGGCGGGTCCGGGCTGGGGATTCAAACCCACCACCTTAGGTGTACGTGGCTGGCACCTTAGCCGGTTGAGCTATAGGCGCCGAGCCTAAATTTTTATTTTTTAGTGGAGACAAGGTCTCCAACTGTGTTTCCTAGGCTGGTCTTGAACTCCTGGACTCAGTGCTGGGATTATAGGTATGAGCCACTACTACCAGCCTAGAGTCTCTTTTAAGGGCTCACCTGATTAAATCCGGTCCATCCAGGTTCGTCTCTCTTTTGATCAACTCAGGGCAGCCAATTAGAGACTTTAATTATATTTGCAAAATTCCTTTAATTTTGCCACGTAATGTATCATTAGAGTGCTATCCCCTCATAGTCACAAGTCCTGCTCCCACTCAATAGGGACAGCTTAGATTCTGCCTACCACAGACAGCGTGTCATGAATTGAAATGAAAAATACTGGAAGAGGGGCAATTTTATTGGGGTTAAGCACTGAGTTTCATTTTCAAATGAATATGGAACTTGAAATGCCTGCGTGTCATCTGGCTGGAGAATACTGTATCTGAATACTTTCTACACAGTACCCATGAGCTTTGGCACACGCTCCATGTCAGCGTAAATACTACAAAATCATCTTCCTAGTAACTGTACTCTCCGACTGAAGGTAAGTAGTATTTGTATGACTGGAAAGAGCATCTTAAAATTTCTTTGCATCACTGCAAAATGTAAAATTTCCATTGTATATGCTTTAACTTTAGAGTTTTGTATATATACATGTATCCACATATTATATTGAAATAATATAAAATCTTTCCCCCTCTCTATTTGCTTCTAAGTTGTGTGAGATATTTCTGTGAAAGGTGTAGTGCAAAGTATTTCTTTTATATGTTTCCTAACAGTGTATGCTTATTTCCCAAAACCTTCTGGGCTCTCTGGCTTCAGGACAAAAACAAAAACATTCTTTCTGATGCTCTGAGTTCTAAGAAGCAGCAGCCCCATCCTCATAATATTATTCTGAACTTCTACAGAGTGCAGGCTCATGCAGTAACGACAGAGTTTATGTGATACCTGATATGTAGTACTGTACACTGATGTTCTGAATACTGTCATGTTTTACATCTGGGGCGTGTGAGTTGGCACTTTATAGGAGGCGTCTGTGTTACAGCTACCCAGTTGCCGTACAAAGGTTAAAACTGCCTGAAGCCTTTTAGAACACTTGAACTACAAGAACATCAAACAACCTGGTAGATGGCTTCATTAGCAGCCTGTCTGAACAGTATTTTCTCACTTTGAGATAAAAATGTTCTGAAGAGTTTGTTTAGGTTTACTAATGAATATTTCATCCCAGATGGAGAAGGCTCACGGGAATACTGCACCAACAACCTGTCTGGGAACTCACTCAGCCTTTGCGTTCAAGTACAGTGTGTATCTGAAGAGACTGGAGCTGCGGCATATTTGCTAGCGCTGACTCTTTTCAAACATGGTTTGGTTGTTGTTTAGTTTTGTTTTCTGGGCGCAGGAACTGAATTCTCGCAGTCTAAGAATATAGTACAGCACATGTGGGAGAAATTAAATTAGAACGGTGTTTATTTATTAAACATCTAGTTTTAAGGATTTTTAAAACCAGCCCTCCCAAAGGCTTTTAGTGGGCTGAAACTTTACATGGAATATAAAATTAAAAGGTTTCCAAATAAGTATGTTTTGCTGTGTTGTATGATGATTTTAATTTATGAGTTTTAAAAAATTCTTTGAAGTGTATCAGCCCTTACATGTTCACAAGATCTGGAGGATCAGGCCCTTCATTTGCATTTTTGTATTTTCTTTAGCTCGAAATAGATTTGATTAAAAAACAAAATTTGGCACAAGATTAATCCATAATAGGATTTTATTGCTTCTGTTATTAAAAAAAACAATGTTATGCTTTGAGGTGTGATTAGCTTCTAAGTACAGCAGCTACTTTTCAGATACGTCTCATTTCATTTTTCTTTTGTATCCACCCATTAAATCCCCCATTTGTGGAATGATGTGCTGAAAAGTGTACCAATTTAGTTCCCTCTCCTTCCATCTACCAGGAGACATGAAATTCAGCACCGTTTTCTCTTGCCAGTTTGCAACAAATGAGCCCCCACGGTCACTGGGTATGAAGTGTAATATATTACAAAAAAGAATAGGTCTGCCTAAAAGTGCATCCAGTAGACAGTAGAACTGCAAGAAACTTGAAGTCAGTGGTGGAAATGCTGCCACCGAGTTGCCCACCCTGCCTCGGGAACGTATACTACGAGGGCCAGATTTAGCTCTGTTAGACACCCATGTAAGGAAAGATGATGGAAATCAGTACACTTCTGTGCTGCTGTGTAATCCACCTGGAACATTGTTCTTTGTCTTACAGTCTATTTGAGTCGGAAGAGTTGAGATCAAAGTAACTGTTGGCTTAGTTTTCCATACACAACCAGCTTAATATTTTCCTTAATATAAGGAAATTGTTCATTTTGATTCTTTTAACGTTATGGCTACGGTTTTCTTCTTGAGCACCAACAGAGAATTAAACAAGGCACAAGACTGGAAAGTAAAGTCAGTCCTTGGACTTATGATCTGAATTAAGTATGTTCAGTGGCAAGTTGTTAAAACTGGTAGTTAATATATAGAATTCAATATCTGGGGAAGCTGTGTCAGCCATATATATGTCTCGTGTATATCTGCAAATCATATACATGCCTATTTCTCTACAGACTCATTGTTTCTCTTACATATACATGTGTGCATCTGCATTTATGGGTATATATATAAATTTATGTATATATAGACATGTATATACTGACATATACAAATAAGAAGTATCACAAAAAGTATATACAAATTAGAAGTATCACTATAAATTCTTGATGTAGTTTATCTTTCATGTGTATGCATTCCCAGTGCTATCCACTCCAAAGACAAGAAACAACAGTGATCCCAGTAACAGCGAGCACCTCTAGCACCCAAAATCTAGCTCCAAATACCATTTCTCACTAGAAGAAACTAGGGATCCTTGAGGAAATTGCTAATTCCAGGTTTGGGGTAGGAAATGGATGAGATGATGCCAGAGCATTTTGTCAAACCAGAAGGAAACAAAATAATCAAGGACTACTTTGATCTTGTTTAATAGACTTAGGGACCAATTTGAAAAGGTTCCCAATAACCAAAGATGCCACAATTTGAGCATCAGTCAAGAACAGTTATGGAGCTCGGCATCCGTAGCTCAGCTGTTAGGGCACTAGCCACACGCACTGGGGCTGGTGTCCTCGAACCCTGCCCCAGCCTGCTAAACAAACAAACAAACAAAATAGCCTAGCATTGTGGTGGGCACCTGTAGGGTGTTTGTAGTCCCAGCTACAAGGGAGGCTGAGGCAAGAGAATTGCTTGAACCCAAGAGCTTGAGGTTGATGTGAGCTGTGATGCCACAGCACTCTACCAAAAAAAAAAAAAGAAAAGAAAAGAAAAGAAAAGAAAAGAAAAGAAAAAAACAGTAACTGCAATGGAATGCAATGCGTCACAAATGGTTAAATACGTTAGTTCAAAATGATAACAAAAATTGGTCATAATCATCATAATTTTGAAAATTAATAATGAGAAAAAAGTCAAATATTTACCATGCCTTCCCAATGTAAATTGCACTAGTAAATGAGGGACCATTTCTCTTTATACAAATATTCCAGTTAGTAAATAAAGGATGGGATAAAAGAATTTCAATATTTTACATAGGAATGGATCTAGGCATTGGATGCCAATGCTTGCTAACATCACAAAATGAATAAAGGTTCTTTTTGTGTGTCCCATAATAAAAGGATATAACCATCTTTAAATAATACACCCTGAATTTGATCAAGTCTCTAGATCCAGTGATGAAGTCACTAGAAAAATTAAGGACAGAGAAATAGGATAAATTTGTAATAGGGTACAGTCAGAAAAATAAAAGATGGGCTTGGCTCCCATAGCACAGTGGTTACAGTGCCAGCCACATACACCAAGGATGTCAGGTTTGAACCTTGTCTGGGCTAGCTAGACAACAATGACAACTACAATAAAAAATAGTCAGGTGTTGTGGCAGGCGCCTGTAGTCCCAGCTACTTGGGAGGCTGAGGCAAGAGAATTGCTTGAGCCCAAGAGTTTGAGGTTGCTGTGAGCTGTGATGCCATGGCACTCTACCAAGGGTAAGATAGTAAGACTCTGTTTCAACCAAAATAATAATAATAATAATAATAGAAATGTTAAAAAAATAAAGAAAAATGCAAGATATGAGAAAGTTTACAGGTAAAAACAACCTTGTTTCTTCAACAAAAAACATCGTGAAGAAAATAAAGATTATAGAAAAACAAAACAAACCAACAACAGAAAATCAATAAACATATCAACCAGAAGAAAAGATGTGCCCCTTACTTGAGTGATGTTTTTAAAAATATATATATAACAAATTTTGACATAAAAGAGATGCTTGGAAATTTATATTTTAGGTATTTTATAATAAGGAATTCTTGTGGCTTTAAAAAACTATAGTAATGGTATTGTGGGTTGCTTAAGAGTCACTTTTAGAGGTACACACTTAAGTATTTATGGTTGAATATCTTTATGAAATGAAATTCATGGATATTTGCTTCTACTTAATATATAGGAATGAGGGTGGTAGGTTGAGGTTTAGATGGGAAAGGACCACTATGGGTTGGTGTTTGTTAGGGCTGGGTGATGAGTATAGGAATTTGCTGTGCTATTCTGTCTACTGTTCTATATTCAATATTCCCTACAATCACTTTTTAATATATAGTAGACCCTCCACAGTTGATCACCTCCCTACATTGACCACCTCCTTAAATTGACCTAATTTCCATAGACTGGACACATACTGAATATACTCACTGGTAGTTTCTTATGTTGAGTACCTCTGTATGTTGACCAGTTTGTTAACATCACAAAATGAATAAAGGATCACTAGTCCCTTGGGTGATCAACTTACAGAGCTTCTGTATATAGAGTGGCTAACAGAAACTAAGAGGATTTTTTCCTTCAAAGACAATAATCCATGAACAGATGGAAGCACAAAGATACATCAAATTAAGTACTTTGTTTTCTTTTTTCATTTTATCTTTCTTTGACTTCTAAATTATGATTAAAGGTGCTTAAAATATTTTATTGTAAACTATTTTATATTTATAAAATAATACCCCTACACAAAATACTATTTGGGTTTCATGTTGTTTTGTTGTTGTTGTTGTTTTGAGACAGAACCTCTCCCCCTGGGTAGAGTGCAATGGCATCATAGCTCACAGCAACCTCCAACTCCTGGGCTCAAGTGAGTCTCCTGCCTCAGCCTCCCAAGTAGCTGGGACCACAGGTGCCCACCACAACACCTGGCTATTTTCTTTTGGTTGCAGCCATCATTGGGCCCAGGCTGGATTCGAACCTGCCACCTTAGGTGTATGTGGCTGGGGCCTTAGCCATTTAAGCCACAGGCGCTGAGCCAGTTTTCATGGTTTTGAGCTTTATAGAAGTGATGTCATACTGGATGTGACTTTTTCAGTCAGGTTTTGAGTATCCTTACTGTGTGTCTCTGTAATTTTTTCATTTTCACCATTATATACTATTTCAGTGTGGAAATATAAATATACTAAAGCTTGAGCATCCCTAATGTGAAAACCTGAAGTCCCAAATGTTATAAAATTTGAAGTTTTTTGAAGTACTGATGTGATGCCAGAAGTGGAAAATTCCATACATGCTGACCTCATGTAACAGGTCACAGTCAAAATGCAGGCACACAATAAGTTTATTCAGCAGCCTGAACAGAAAAAAAGACCCTCCAACCCCCCTTCAGCTTTGATATATCTTTCCCACACATGCCCAGATTTCCTATGCAGGCATGCTAACAAAATGTAATAAAATGGCATGTATGCAGGCAGGAGGCACCAATGGTAGATCCCTGTAATGCCGAACATTGGGCTAAGACCCATGTGTATTATTCACTATATATCTTTTGCTTATTCTCTGTTCTGTGGTGTAACAATATTGTTGAAAATGCCAATAAAAAGATCTGCAGACACACCTATAGACAATAGAGGTAAGAAAAAGAGGAAACATTATGTTTACCTATCACACAGGAAGTCACTCTGGTGGAGAAACTAGACTGCAATGCAAGTGTGAAAAGTCTTATAGAAAAGTATAGTATTAGAATGGTCACTATAATGTGACCTAAAGAAAAGAAGGATAAACTGTTGAAGTTCTATGCAGAAAGTGATGAACAACAGTAAAAAATAGAGAAACACTGCATAAAGCTAAAAATAATGATCTCAATGTGTGTATTGAAAGAGTGGATCAGTCAGTGTTATGGTGAACACACACCACTTAGTGGTATGCTGATCATGAAACAAGCACAAATCTATCAGGATGAACTAAAAATGAAACTAAATTGTGAATACTCAACAGCCTTATTGAAAAAATTTAAGAAAAGGTAAAGCACTAGATTTTTAAAGATTTATGATAATGAATAAGTATCTGCTGGTCACAAAACAATGGAGAAATTCCTTGAAGGATTTGCCAAGGTCATTGTTAATGAAAATCGAACACCAAAAATAGTCTATAATTCTGATGAAACATTACTGTTTTGCTTTCATTGCCCTGGAAAGACGTTGACTACAGCTGATGAGACAGCGCCTCTAGGAAATAAGGATGACAAGAGAGAATAATTGTGCTGGGATATGTTAATGCAACAGGCATGCATACATGAAAACTTGCTGTGATAGGCAAAAGTTTGCAACCTCACTGTTTTCAAAGGGTGAATTTCTTATTAGTTCATTAGTGCTTACAAAAAGGCATGAGTCACCAGGGACATCTTTTATGATAGCTTTCACAAACATTTTGTATCAGTGGTTTGTGCTCAGTGCAAGGAGGCGGGACTGGATGATAACCACAGGATTTTGTTATTCCTTGACAATTATTATGCCCATCCTCCAGCTGAAATTCTCATCAGAAAGCATTTACTTTTTTAGAGACAAGATCTTGCTATGTTGCTCAGGCTGCACTCAAACTCTTGGGCTCAAGTGATCCTCCCACCTTAGCCTCCTGAGTAGCTAGTACGATAAGCATGAACCACCATGGCCAACTAGAAATACTATTTAAGACCTATACGTTCCCCCAAATATGATTTTATTAATTCAACCCTTTGACCAGGGTATCCTTAGGTCTACAAAGAGTAAATATAAAAATGTTCTTAAATAGAACTCTATCGACAGTAAGCAGAGTCATGGACATGGAAGGTTTTCAAAAGGATTTTAGCATGAACAATGCTGTGTATGCTGCTGCCAATAATGGTAGCACAGTGACTAAAGATGCAGTTGTGCATGCCTGGTACAACCTCTGGCCTGCAATTAAATTCAGCAATGATGATGAACAAGGACATTGGATGTTCTTACGCATGCATGAAAGCAATTCTCTAAGACATATGCTGAAAGTTGTCACCATGGAGTCAGAAATGGCATATATATTCAGCTTCATAAGATGAGCCCAAGCTAGTTTCTATGGTGGTTCTACCAAATTATACTCCAGTCATCAGTTTATAATGATCTTCAGTGTTTTGTAATTATTATTACATTTACCTATTAAAAACCATGGCAGTGGCCTCAAACAACAAAGATACTTTATATATGTATCTTTCTAAACTTGTTTTTAAGGACCTTTCCAGGATGATTCACTGCTACTTGCACCTGTGAGTGCATGATTTTGCAATAGTATTTACATATCTTGTCATTAGTTTTTCAGGTGTTTTTCTTTCCTTCCCTAACTAGATTAAGAACTATTAATACATGGGGGCCAGGAGGTAAGAATAGTCATTTTTGCCTACCCACCACCTCTTCATCATTCTTTTGGTAAAAGCACCTCAATTTCCCTCCCAGGCATCACCTCCTGCTTTCTGGATCCACACAATTTCAGTAGGCTAAGCCCCCATTTTCCCTCATCTAAAGTGCTTGTGACCCACTCCTCTCCATGACCCACACAAAGGTCAAGAGGGACATAGGACTTAGGTTGCACTAAGGTTGGCCCAATGAGACGCAATTCCACACCTTTTGCTAGAAATTTGGGGGAAAATAAACTTTTGTTTTGCTTCTGATTTTTACTCTACAGCTTCTAAACTAATGGGATATGTGCTTAGAAGTGCTGAAGGTCATCGAGCAACTGCAGGGATTAGAACTGCCCAAGGGTGAATTCAACAAGAAAGAAAGAAGAACCAAATAGGGGAAGAGGATGATTTCTGGGTCCAGCTGTGCCAAGAGCCAGCTCAGTCCCCCTAGGTTTTCAGGTACATAGCCAGTGAGCAACTCTTTCCACCCCAACCCCCAGCCCTGACTTAAACATAACTTATCAAGAAGTATTTGTTACCTACCCATGCTAGAGTTAAAGATACAGCAGTGAACATGTTCCATGAATGTTTGTTTTGATTTTTATTTGAATAACTTGATATTATGAAATTATAATTTTAGCCTATAATAAACTTTAATATAAACACTTAGTATAAGTAAACTAATAAGTTTCAAAATTCCTCAGAAACACTTGGTAAAAATGTCTGTTCAGTATATTAAAATACTAAACCAATGGTCTTGCATTCTGGTACTCAGTAATCTTCTGGAATATAAATAAGTGTCCCTATTTTGGATTGGTTTATCATATCATTTAATGGAAAAGATAGCATAATTGCAGGGAAGGGGGAGCCCTCAAGCGCCTAAAACCGACAACACATGCAAGTGTAGTACATAGTTCAGAAAGAGAATGGACAGACATGTGAGCTGGTCCTAGGAAGAATATGGACCAAGACGTCGCTGGTGAAATGATAAAAGGGAAAGGCTGGTGTAGGTTCTGATTCTGTGGAGCCTGAAGCTTACACAATTTAGTGGATCCTCCTTCAGAAAACAAATGCAAAATTAGGTATAAACTCTCAGAAATGGCCCATGCTCTCGACGGCCATCCCCCCTGAATGTGCCCCATCTCCACTGATCTTGGAAGCTAAGCATTAAGGTTGGGCCTGGTCAGGACTTGGGAGTAATGGCCCATGCAAATAGAAGCCCTTAAGCTTAAGATTCATTAGCTTCATGGTGCCCCTGCCTCTGCAAGAAAGATACAAAGGTGTGTCAAGATCCAAGGTGTGGTTCAAGGAAGAGCCAACAGGTTTAAGTAACTATGGTGAGGAATGAAACCTAGCATATAGAGGAAAGTGATGATTGCATTCCTAAATGGTTGATTAACAAGGCCTGTTCTTTTAGGAGTTCTAAAAGCTAAGAAAATTAAGTTTCATAATGGATGGTATAGTTGGGAACTAGAACATATTTATGATGAGGAAAATTGTTTGGTTAGGTAAATATTTCTTGCCACTGAGTTTGAAATGCATTAGTAAATAAATAAAAGGAGGCAGTAGGGCTAGCAAGAAATGATGTTTTGTGGACCAGGAAGGAGACTGCAGAAACTGAAAGGAAGAAAATGAAGTCAAGTCCAAGTGATATTGAAGGAAATAGTCTAAATACAGCAGAACTTCTGTATGTTGACCACCCAAGGGACCTTAAAAACCGGTTAGCATGAGGAGATGGTCAACATAAGGAACGAGGCCTACTGTACTGATACGTACATGTGGTGCATGTCTGGTCTATCAAAATCAGGTCAACTTAAGGAGATGATCAATATAGGGGGGTGGTCAACTTTGGAGGTTCTAATGTGTTCAGGAGAAAACAGATTTAAAAGTTTGCAAGCTTTCAAGGCTGAAGTACAGAGACTGGGAATGGATTTTTTTTTTTTTTTTTTGAGACGGAGCCTCAAGCTATCCCCCTGGGTAGAGTGCCATGGCATCATGCTCACAGCAACCTCCAACTCCTGGGCTCAAGCGAGTCTCCTGCCTCAGCCTCCCAAGTAGCTGGGAATACAGGCGCCCGCCACAACGCCTGGCCATTTTTTGGTTGCAGCCATCATTGTTGTTTGGCGGGCCCAGGCTGGGAATTCGAACCCACCACCTTAGGTGTATGTGGCTGGCGCCTTAGCCGCTTGAGCCACAGGCGCTGAGCCAATGGATTTGTTTTTCTATGTCACGTTTTCCTAACATTATAAGCTTCTTGCAGGTCAGGGTTTAGAGTTTGAGGATTATTTTGCACTGTTTGTTGTAGATGCACATCTAATAAATTTCTAATATTCTTCTTCTCCCATATTTTGGTAATATAAGAAACCTCCCTATCTGAGCTAGCAAGGGCAAGATAGCTTCTTACATGAAAAGTGGGAGTGCTAGATTGCATTTGTCCATTCTCCAGAAAAGGAATTTGTCTGGGAACACGACAGAGGGACAAGAAGCCAGTGGTCAAGTTCCAGGATCTCTCCCTGCCTCTGTGCTCTTGCCTTGAAGACTTAGGTGACTGCATCTCAGTTACAACCTAGCTTGGGTGTAGGCAGGAACCCAAGGAAGCAGAGAATGTCAGGCAGTTCATCTCACTGGTAAACACCTGTTTCCTCAAAGGAAACAGGATGTCTCATCCTTTGTGTGGAGAGTGAAGAAAAGATTTAAGCACCAGCATGGCAACAACAACACAGCATTTTCTTAATGGTGACACTTGAAAAACATGCAAAGGTTGAAAGAATTGAAATAATCCATTTGGGATAAACCTTCCTGGAAAAGAAGCCTAGATCATTTCTATGACTTACTCTTTTTCTCTAATGAAACCCAAATCAACTACTGGCAATATTGCAAAGGAGTTCATCACACCCCTCATTTATTCATTGATTTTAATGACAAGAGCATGAACCTGAGTTTGTTCATGGGTTTTAACAAAACCCTTGAGATACAAAGCTGGCTTTAAGGTAGGCTTTAGTCTAGTCAATCAAGGCGTAGTAGCCACTGTAGGAACAGGAAAGGAGGAATTCAGTGGAAGCTCAACTCTAAATGATCTGCCTTTGGTTTCATCTGCAGATTCTTTGCTATGAACCTAAAAACAAACCAAGTGGGCAGTTTTGGAACAGAGAATGTTCACAAATCCCAGCAACAGGCATCAGACCACTAGGGGGGATTGTTAAGCCATTTTGTACGAAAAGAATGACTCTTAACTTTTGAAAATGACTGCAGTTTCATTATTTTAAATTGTCATTAGTCAACTTTAAGCAGATGTAGCACACCAGAACTGGAATTCAATCTTTGTAAGCAAACTCCTATCTCTACCTAAAGTGATCAAATGCCTGTAAACATCCCTTTCTTGTTTTAATTGCGAAAGGATTAATGTGGGCTTTGAAGTAATAACTGTTCCCACTACCTGCTTCTAGAAGCTGCTGTTCCCACAGCATCACGGCAGGTGCAGCCAGAAGCTGGGCCCTGCCCTTATCGTGTAGCTGGTGGTATATGTGCAGAGTCCAATGTGTGTTCAGTACTGAATTAGTCAACTTTGTTATCTAAATTCTCCTAAACCAAAAGCCCAACAAGAAAATAGCAAAGAGTAATTCTTCCATAATAATTACAGAGGGACGGGGATCAGAGGGGGATGCGAGAGGCCGGACTAAAGGAAGCATTTTTTCAGACAAAGAGGCAAAATTCTAGATTAAAGAAAAAAAAAAAAAGAAAGAGAAGGGCTGAAACACACATGTGGAGACTGTTTAAACAAAACGCCAGTATTTTTAGAATCGCTTCTCCAGTGAATCTCTTGCTTGCAGTATGTTAATAATCATTTTCAAATCAGTAACTGGAAGTTGGCTCCCTCGGCAACTCCGAGGCGTAGTGTCAGCGAGGAGCCTCTGCTCTGGATACACAGGGTATGTTTGGAAGGAGGGCGAAGAAGGCCGTGGGGGCACATCCAAGAAGCTCGTGATTGTTTCAGTCATTAAACACTGATATTTAATTTGAGCTTAGTAATCCAGGGCACTATTATTTGGGCCCAAGCAAAAAGGGGGGAAGAAAGAAAATTAAATAAGTATAATAAAAGAGCGAGGAGGGGCCAGCTGCTTTGGGCAAAGCAGGGCAATAAAAGGAGTCTTTATGACTGTCGGATGGTGGAACAGGCTTCCCCCGCCCCCCAAGCAGAATGTCAAATTCTGTCCCCCTTTTTTTTCCTTCTTAAAGCATGCTAAAAGGAAAATTCTTCACAGAATCTTAAAGAACTTTTTTTTTTGACACAACAGCTGCAAAATCTATTTTCTAAACAAAGATTTATACATATTTATATGAGCTTAATCCAGATTTTTTTTAATAAATCATCCTCAGAACTGCAGAGGTAAACTATATGTAAATACCTCAAGTAATAGGCTTGTAGTGCAAATCACATCATTTTATCTTCAATTTTGCATTCGTTTTTCTGGCTTAAAGGTGCATCAGAGATATGCATTTTAGCATATTCAGAACACGGGGCGTGAAATTAAATGTTTGACAGAGTGAGAAAAATATACAGACTTTGGAGATGCCTTAAAAATAGTAATTTATGCAGATCTAGAGGAGTGAAATCATTTGCAATGGAGTGACCCTCTCTCCAGGAATTTTGTGCTCAGTGTTCTTCCCTAATCTCCCGCTGTATCTTCATTTTTCATTGAACTAGCCAGTTTTCTGCGAAGCCGTCTTGTAGATAAGGGGAGTGCTAAAGAAGAAGAAAGAGGACGCTCGGTGGGTCCGTTTCCATTGCACTTTTACCCAAGGCAATGGGCAGAATTTAACGGATTCCTTCCAACATATGTTTTTGCCAGATAAGTAAACAGTGTGTGTCGGAAATGAAAAAGCATTTGCAATTTAATGACATTACAGCTCTCAGCTTAGGCTGGCGTGCTGCGAGGCGAAAAGCAGAAAAAGAGAGGAGAGTAGAAAGAGAAAAAGAACAAAGTTCATCTTCCCTTTTGTGCATTTTTATCAAGGAAAAATATTACTTCTTTCCCCCTCTTGTTCTCTTTTTCTTTCTTCGTCTTTTGGCTTTTTTGTCTCACTCATTTACATTTTTTTTCTTCCCTGCCTTTCTGTCCTCTGTTTCCTTTTACCCCTTTCTTATATTGCCACTGACTCATTTCTCTTTTCTCTCCATTGTGCCTCCTTATTCATCTATTTTGGCCATTCAGTTTTACCTTATAAGAAGCTGTTTATCCCACAATGTATCTTTTTTTCTGCGTTGTACTCCTAGTGCTATAGCTCATAGTCAACAGGATTGTCGGAGGGATTATAACGTTTCATTTGAAAGCACTACAAATCTGCTCTCCTGCCGTCAGTCCCGGCTCCTGTTTCCTCTGATATTTGCCATTTTATTTCCCGTTCCTCGCGGTTGTGAGTTTCACCCCGAGACATCACAGCACCCTGATGTCTAACCACTGATACTCACTGCCTTTGCCTTGCGTTTTGGCACTCCAAGGTTCTGGAAACTTAACCTTGAAATGGCAGAACCGTCCTCTCACACCCACGGTCACGTTCAGTCTGGTACGTACGGTGGACATACCAGTGGGTCAGAATTGGTCCTTCCTTCCCGATGGCCAGGACAGGGTGTCACGTGGTTGATGCTTACAACAGGACATCTTCCAGGAGAAAACGAGTCCCACATAACTGCTGCCAGGGTTGCTGCTCCCTTTTTTGTTAAAGATGGTGTGAGAGTCATTACTAAAACGTGTGTATATTTGAGTTTTGTGATTGTGTACTTGAGTGTACGTGTGTGTGGGAATCAGACCATGTGGTAAGTGTACGTAGGTGTGTGGTAGTATCTAAAACAGAAAAAAAAATCCTGGGTACAGGTGTATAGAAAGGCTTGACTATCTTTCAGCTTTGAGTCTACATTATATTCCAAAAGCAAAAGTTGAATGGAAAACCAATATTTTCTCCCGAGTCAGGCCCATAGCATTTTTATTTCTAGGGCCATTTTGACTGCCACTTTTACAGGTAGGAGTAAATTTTCCACCAGGTCTCTCTTTTGCGACAGATGCGTTAGATGACCAGGTAACCCCATTTACCTGGCCATTTACCTGACCAGGCAACCCCATTTAGGAACAAGGACTGTCTCTGAGTCCTTTTTGCTCCTTGACTTATTCCTGAACAAACAACTTTAACACAAAGATTAGGCTTCATAGCTGCCTTTTTAATTTGGCAAAACAAGTTAACGTATTTTCAGTGTGGTTCTCACAAAGATTTGTGTATTAGTATTCCAGATTTTTAACAGAAATTCCCCTCTAAGTATACACTTGAAAGTTACGTGTTATGTCCTAAGGTGAGCCTGCAGGTTAAGCGTAATTGAAAGGACTCGTAATCAAATTGGAAGTCCTATCCCAGAAATTCTGTGCAGACTTTAAAAAGATGCTTAAGTCAAATGCTCTTGTCTAAAGACATGTGCATGTTTTTACCATAAAATTACATCTTCCACATCTTCCAGATCCGGCACTTGGTAAGTAAAAAGAAAATCTATTTGGACATGAGGATGTAAAGTAGCTGGAGGTGGTAATTTAATCAACCAAGGATATATTTCAATGTTTTTCTGGTCTTCTAGGCATTAGCACTTTAAATTCATTATGTCGGTTTGACACATATATGCCGCCTTAAGGATCTAAAAATGAAATCCTAGAAGTACAGCCTGCTAGAGGATATATATTGAACTTAAGAGATTAAAATGGTATAACCATCGCAACAGAATGGAACATATCGCGTGTCTCATTTTTTTCCCACTAAGCATGAGTATTTTGCAGATGTAAAATACAGTCTTGTCTAATTATAAAAGCTGGCTCACGAGCCAGAGCTTTCTAACTTTTATTACTGATGAAGTGGATATTAGAAGGAAAATGTTGGCTTCATACAGAGTCTGAAGATGAAGAAGTCCTCCATTTGGAATTTTCTATATCAATAATTTATTAAGGAAAATAGTGCAAGTAGTTACATGCAGCCGACTGTCAGAGGCAAGCCTAGTGCGTGCTTTTCCTATTTAAGGCAAATAACAAAAGAGCCAAATTATAAAGCAGGTCTTAACGTAACTGGGACGTTAGATCTACTATATCATTATGCCAATTTAGTAACGTTAATGATCTGTAATATTAATTCATCATCCTGGAAAATGGGGAAGAGTTACCATAATTAACTATATTAAGCCACAATTAAAAAGCCATCCAAGCCGTTGTAAAGATGCTAGCGATGATAAGGGTGTTCGTTATGTTACAAACCTTTCTGACCACGTAAATCTTGTGTATAAGACTTTGTTACAAACAGCCCCTCACTCCGAATTCAGATAAGTCAAAAGAGCAGCCACCCACGGAGGCGGTGGCACCGACTAGACGCCTTATCAGCCATTTCCATCGCCAACTGCGGTTTAACACTTTCTTACGGGGAGAATCAGCTTTGAAAGAGGTACAACCTTTTAGCATATCTACTTTAATTCCTCACAGGGAAGCAAAAACAGGCTGTCTAGTGAAATTCACATATGTCAGACAGACTATCTACTCCCTTAAGCTTAGGGTCATCGTTGAAAGTCACATTTCAAACTGGCACAAAATGAACATTTTGATGTTTTTAAATGGAGATCCTATAACGTCTAAGCCTAAACCCGAGTCGCCTATCATCAGATGCCTGATAAGCCTTTAATTCTCCTCCCTACCCATCTGAGGTCTCCATTGTGGATGGGCAGCTTGAGGTTGCAGATGGTGTCAGGAGAAAAGATGAATGGGGCCATGCGGTGGGTGAGATGCAGCCAAGATGATGGTCCATTTAAATTTCCCATCCAGAGGACTGATGGTCCATTTAAATTTCCCATCCCTTTGTCTTTGATGGGATAAGTCATCTGGGGATAAAGGGCTATTTCCCTTTCACTCAAGAATATGATGAATTGGCGGCACCCGTAGCTCAGTGGGTAGGACACTGGCCATATACACGCAGGCTGGTAGGTTTGAACCCAGCCCAGGCCAGCTAAAAAACAATGACAGCTGCAACAAAAAAAGAGCCAGGCCTTGTGGTGGGCACCTGTAGTCCCAGCTACTTGGGAGGCTGAGACAAGAGAATCACTTAAACCCAAGAGGTAGAGGTTGCCGTGAGCTGTGACACCACAGCACTCTACCAAGGGCAACATAGTGACATTGTGTCTCAAAAAAAAAAATGATGAACCCCAACTTTTCCTTACACCCACTGTTATCATCCTTGCCATTCATGGTCATGAGTTCTTCCTCCCTAAAGTAACATTTAGTACACTGCTATCTCTATGCATAAGACACCTCTGAGCTACATCTACCATCAATGACTGTCATTGCCGTGGTCAGCCAAGTGACCCAGGAAGCACAGGTGGTGATTTGCACACACATGTACCTGAAATTGGTCTATAGGTACCAAAAAGGAAAGCACGTTACGGAGTATTTTGAATAAGGTGCTAGAGATGTGCATAGAGGATACAGACGTGGCCCCATTTGGGGCTACTATGCCTAGAGCCCCCTTGCAAATCCAAATGCACACTTGACACAGTATCATTCAACATTTGATCAAGACTTTAAATGAGGAAAAGCCCGCAGTGAGTCACCTCAGCATGTTTTTTCTCACACCGTGAGCCTTTCTACCGACACGATGACGCGTTTCTTTGTAGAAATACATGTATGCTCAGCACTCTGATTTCTTCAGCGTGCCACATACCAAAAGAGTCCTGATAACATCACCAACATACTATCTTGGTGACAGGGGACAAGTTGTTTGATAGTCTCAGCCTTAGTGATTTGAGAAGTGACATGGGGTCGTCCACTCCAGCCTCCCCACTCAGCAGAAACCAACAACTTGCTTTTAGAGAAAAACACCTGCTCCTGTCGGCAGCCCAGGCACCAGCCCAGACTTCCAGCCAAGGAGGAATCTCTTCCCTTCAGGGAATGCTAGAGCCTTTGTGACTCTTGCCTAAAAAAAAAAAAAAAAGCCCTTTAAATGTGATGCTGGGTAGGGAAATAGAAGTTACTGTTTCTCCTATAAAAGGGCTCCAAAGGGCCCTTTTTCTCAATAGATATTGCCAGAAGGAAAGCAATTCTCTTATATAACTTCTTGGAAATGTAAAAAAGTCTACCAAACCTAATCAACCCCCTTTCACTCCCCCCCCCCCCGGAGGAATTACCTCTCAGAAGCGTTATCTATCCTTTCTCTGCAAATGGTGTGTGGTGATAGGAAGGTGAAGAGACATAGTTTTCCAGATCAGTTTACAAAAATCCTAGCACGAGCCCAGCAAAGATGTCGGAAAGGAGGTTTTGTCGGATGTCCATCTGTAAATGTACGTGGGTCCAGTTCAATCCTGTGTATTTTGAAGACACACTGAAGGATGAGAAGGAAGTCAAATTTGGGGTTCTTTGCTGAGACTCTCAAGATACTGTCCACTCTCTAAGAGCTGGAATCCTCATGAAAACATGTTAAGGAATTAGCTCAGCTGATGACTTACCTTTCATGTGTTCACACTCACAAGAAGATGTGTGTGTTGTGAACACTCTGTAAGATCCTTGCCCTAAAAGACAAAGTCAGTCACTCAACCCCACAGCCAGGGAACAGGGCGAGTGTCCCCAGGCCTGGCCGCTCTGTTTAGAATGTGCTAGGATGAATGTTTCTCAAGCTGTTCAAGCCCCTTGTAGTTTGTACAGGTCTTTGTGTGGTGAACCTTCCGCCTAGACCAGCAAGCTACTCAAAGGTAGCTACTCAAAGGCCTCCGTTCCCATTTATTTTGGAACACTTTTACACAGTGACCCCCCAGGGTTTTTTGAGTTTGCGATAGAAAGTTTTTCAGAGAAAGGAGGGCTGCATAGATATGCAGCCTCGTCAGAGTTGGTTTAAGTATTCCTTTCCATGCATCGATATTCCCACAGCCCCACAGTACGGCTGTGTGGAAACTAAAGTCATATTTATTGGTGAGACCCTGTTAAATTCAAGGAACACTCCCTGTGTGAGCAGCATGGACCAGGGTCTGGGGATCTTACCCCGCAGTATTAGGCAGGAAGCTGCTTCTTCCCTATCTCAGGTGGACACTAGCTCAGCCCACCCAGCCTTCAGTGTTCAGTGGTAACCAACACACAGGTCGCTGTCCACTCCTTCACAAGGACACTGAGGCCAAGAACAGTGGAACACCTGCCCAAAGCCGTGAGCTGCCTGGGGAAGCGACCACTGAAGCAGAGCTTCTCCCCCACGTCATCCTATACCCCATTTCACTGTAGAACCAAGTCATCCATCTTTATAAGGAATCTCGACTTGTCAAAATCAGACCTTACCAGCAGCGTTTAAAATTGGTCCTTTGGAAGCTTTTGATCATTGATTTTTGGCCACTGTTTCAGGGGAGTGATTTGTACTCAGCTCCCCATGACTGTCTATTGAAACAGCCTCTAATAGCCTTGTCCTCTAGTGGGAAACTGCCTTCCTGGGACTGTCTAGGTGACGACGCCTTTGGATTCAAACATAGACTTCTCACTAATCACGGTTGAAGTGGAGGAAACCATACCAGCTTAGCATGATTTCTTTTTTTTTTAATTTTTTTAACCCAAAGGTATTTCATTTATTGTTCAGTTCCTCCTGTTTTGAGTTGAACTGTGCTCCCCTAAAAGATGTTGAAGTCGTAACCCCTAGGACCTGTAAATATGACCTTATTTGCGTATAGGGTATTTATAGATGACCAAGTGAAGATCTGTTCCAGATTCGGGTGGGAATCTGATCTGATATAACTGGGTCCTTGTTGTTAAACAGGGAAACTGGAACATAGAAACCTGCAGAGAGAAGATGTGAAGGGATGCCGAGAAGGCACCACGTGAGGACAGAGGTTTAGAGTGCTGCGTGTACAAGGCAAAGAACACCCGTGATTGCCAGAAGCGAGGGGGAAGGCCTGGAACAGAATCGCCCTCACAGCGGTCAGAAGGAGCCAGCCCTGCTGGTACCCTGATTTCCGACTTCCAGTCTCCAGAATTATGACACAGCAAATTTCTGCTGTTTAAGCTGTGCTCTCTTCAAGCAGCCCCAGGAAACTAATACATCTCCCCAAAGGAATATGAAATGGAGGTATTTTCTCTTGTGAGTTACTTTGTATATTTTTGTTGTTATTGTTTCTAACATTTTCTAGATTATTTCATGGTTGGAGTGAAAAACTTTGTGATATTACTTAATAGTATGTTAACAAAAAACTACCAGCTGAATGTCATGAACAAACTTTTTTTTTTTTTTTTGCTTAATTTTACTTAGGAAGAACAAAGAGAAAGTATAGCACATTTCCAAAGACAGTTGGAAGTGTGTCCTGTCATGCGGACAGAAGGCAAGAGTGACCATGAACAAATTCTTGACACTCGTTTGTACTTTTTGTGAGGATAAGGATGGTGAGGTGGGGGTGTGTAATTACATGATTTTTAACACCCACTAGAATACTGTAAATAGAAGCTAGCATGTTTACTTGACTCAAAGATCTGAAAAGGCTAAATGATATATGCTACTCTGAGAGTTTATGTGACACTACCTGGGGCGCTGAAGTGGACAGCCTTGTAACAGCCAAGAGTTGAATCGGGGGCCTGCAGAGGGCACCTCGGTCCACCAGCATGAGGGCTGCATTCCCCCAGACGACACCTGCCTCAGTCCCTGCAGGCTGCGATGACAGATAAATTAGAGTGGGTGGGATAGAACACAGATTTGTTTCTGGGATGTCTGAGATCAAGGTGCTAACACACCACAGTGTCTAGTGACCTACGTGTCTGGTGAGAGCACACACTTCCCAGTTTGCAAACGGCTGTCCTCCCATGGTAGTCCTCTCATGGAGGGGAAAGAGATCATCTCCCTTTTGTTTCTTCTTCCTTTTTTTTAAAATATCAGATTGATATGAGGGTCCAAATGATTAGGTTACATTGTTTGCTTTTGTTGGGTAAAGTTCAAGTTGTAGTGAGCCCTTCACTCAGAGGTATGCTGTATACCCTGACATTGTGCCCATGAGGTGAGAGCTCACCAGTCACCCTCTCCTCCCCCCTTTCCCTTTGCCCCCTCCCCCCATTTGAATTCAACTGGGTTCTTCTCTCATGTAGACGTGTAGTTATTTATCTATAACTCATATAGAGTTATATGAGAGGTCTCTATAAGAGAGATGAGACCTATACTAATAGGCGTCATATTAGTATTGCATACACTGGATACTTGTTTTTCCAGTCCTGTGATACTTTGTTAAGAAGAATGTTCTTCAACTCCATCCAGGTTAATGCAAAAGATGGAAAGTCCCCATGTTTTTATGACTGAATAGTGTTGCCTGGTATACATACACCACAGTTTATTAATCCATTAAGTGTAGGTCTTTTCTTATAAGAGTACTAAGCCCACTCATGGGGCCTCTACTCCCATTACCCAATCACGTTCCAAAGTCCCCACCTCCTCATACCATTACGTTGGGGGTTTAGGCTTCAACATATGAATTTGGGGTGACACATTCATCCCAGAAGAGTATTTTCAGGACCCCTATATATACAGTGACAGACGAGGATAATTTAGGATAAAACAGCAAAGTGGAAGCAGAGATTGAACATACTTTATTCACTAAACCTTATTTAAACTTGTCGTTCAAGAAAATTAGCAAATCATGCTGGAATTTACAGTTCATCTATTTGCTGAGACTGTTTCTCAGGCTTTTCTGTTAATTGAAAAGTTACATTAAATTGAAATTAGTTTCTAACTAATGTGCTGCAAAACTTTGCTGTAAGCAAAATCAAAGGCATGAAAGAATCATACCAACCAGCCGAGCAGTGACCCGGGCTCCTGGCCCTCCCCGCTCATTCCCCACTTCCATTGCTACGTTGCAGCCACCTTGCTCCCACTAACCCGGTGGGACTCTGACCCCTCAGGCCCCCTAGTTGCTTTTAGCTCAGGTTCCCAACTGGGGTTGTCATAAAATATAAAATTTCAGACAAACAACACGTACTTTTTTTTCTTTTAGTAGCAGTAGGTCCCAATTATTATAAGCTTATACTAGAAAACGTTCACTGTTTCTCTATCCCCACCTCACTCACCCCCTCTGGAACCCTTCAGTCCATCCTTCAGGTGACCGACATATTTCCTTAAAGAAGTTCCTCTGAAGACCCCACCTAACAGAGGCTGTATCTGTTCTTCAGATCACCCCTTTCTTTTTCTTCATCTCGCTCACATCCATCAGTAACTATACAGTGGAACCTCTGTAAATTGACCACCCAAGGGACTGTAACAAACTGGTGGTGGCCAACACAAGGAACTGGGCTGGTGGTAATGATACCTGCACGTGGTGCATTTCTGGACCCTGAAAATTAGTTCCGTTTAAGAAGGTGGTCCATGTAGGGAGGTGGTCAGCTATGGAGTTTCTACTGTATTTTCATTTTTAGGCTTACTCTATTCAAGTCCGTCCTCCCCACGAAGGCAGGCACCACATCCTTTTTGTCTGGTGTCATAATACCCAGTGTCTAACGCTTGTTAGATGCTCTGTGTGTGTTTGCTCTTTGAATGGATGAGTGAGTGAATGAATGAATGAGGAAGGGAAAGTCACACTGAGAAAACGTCCTTGTCTTGCTTTATATCTAGTGAATGTATCTGATGGATGAGCTAATGGCTTAAACAGACTGACAGAGGAAAATAGTACGCCTCAGGGA
>CAUYTI010111291.1:0-12418 GCA_963575145.1 Galago senegalensis | reverse complement strand
TTGGATACTTTTTCTTCCATTCCTGTGATACTTTGCTAAGAAGAACATTTTCCAGTTCCATCCATGTAAACATGAAGGAGGTAAAGTCTTCGTTTTTCTTTAGGGCTGCATAGTATTCCATGGTGTACATATACCACAGTTTAGTTCCTGTCGGCCATCTTGACCACTCCCTCTGTTTTTTTTTTTTTTTTTGCCAGGACTGGGTTTGAAACCACCACCTCCAGCATATGGGACCAGCGCCCTACTCCTTTGAGCCACAGGCGCTGCCCAAAACTCTGCGACTTCTTGGGACTATTAACATGCTATATGCAAACAAGGCAGATGTCCTAGAAATACCTTCTGCTCCCTCTTCCAGAGCCCAGCAGTTGCTAGTCTCACTAATCAAATATGTGATATGCCATTTAACCTGTTGCTTCTTGCTCCTGCAATTTATCAGGCAGTAAATATTTAGCCTTAACAAAGGGTAGAATTATCAGGAGTTGTTAGGGATGTTATAACTTCTTATAAAAGCACTGAAGGAGGGCAGCGCCTGTGGCTCAAGGAGTAGGGTGCCGGCCCCATATACTGGGGGTTGTGGGCTCAAGCCCAGTCCCAGCCAAAACTGCAAAAAAAATAAATAAATAAACATGGAGCCACTTACCACATTTAAAAATAAAATAAAATAAAAATCACTGAAGGAGATTAAATTTCCAATTATCACCAGATGTAGAGTTTGACAATGCCATTGTTCTGCCAAAGCAGATATATTTCATAAGACTGAAGAATGAAATAATAAGAATTACTAATTCTGGTAGGCAAAGTGAAAAACATTTTTTTTTTGAGACAGAGTCTCAAGCTGTCCCCCTGGGTAGAGTGCTGTGGCATCACAACTCACAGCAACCTCCAACTCCTGGGCTCAAGCGAGTCTCCTGCCTCTGCCTCCCAAGTAGCTGGGACTACAGGTGCCCGCCACAATGCCCAGCTATTTTTTTTTTTTTTTGGTTGCAGCCGTCATTGTTGTTTGGCAGGCCTGGGCTGGATTCGAACCCACCACCTTAGCTGTATGTGGCTGACGCCTTAGCCACTTGAGCCATAGGCACCAGGCCTAAAACATTTTTTTCAGTAAAATAGTCAACTTAGAGTTTGGAAAGAACTAATGAAAAATGTTGTTTAGTTTAGCACCCTTTCTTAAGATTAGAGCCGATGAACCAAGATACAGTATGCTCATTTTCAAAGGAAAGCATTTAGCTTAAACATGTTGTGATTCAAAACTTACCCTGTGAAATTAGCTGAAGCCATACAATTATTTCAAATACCAGAAACTGTGATTAGCATTCCTGTCTGAAATTCATGTATATATAGAGACCCCCATTAATGTGTGTGTGAGAGAGAGAGAGAGAGGGAGGGAGGGAGAAAAAACACCTGCATTAGGATTTTTTTTCTTGTAGGTTAGTTAAATTCAAATATAAATAAAGAAGAGGTAGAACTGAACATTAACACAGAATTTAAAGACCACTTAATTCCACCCTCATTGGTGAAGGTCTCATGTTAGATTAGAATCCCATGGTGTCGATTCTGGGCCCATTGAGAGAGGGAAAGAAAATACCACTTACATTGGTTATAAGAACCATTACTGTAAACCCTAGCAGAATTACCTGTAGAGCTCCCTGTGGCCCAGAACCTGGCTAAGAGTTCCTCAGTGGGTGTCCCATACATTGCCTCAATTTTTTTTTATTTCAAGACATTAAGAAGCTACAAATATTTTTGTTACATGGATACCTTTTATAATGTTTATGTTAGAGATTTTAGTGTGCCCATCACCAGAATAGTGTTCACTGTACCTGACAGGTAGGTTTTTATCCCTCCCCTCCTCCACGTCCCCACGTGATTTCCTGTGACCTTTGCATCTCTTCCTGCCTGTGTTTGTCCATCAGTTAGCTCCAAATTATTAGAGAGTACATGTGGTGTTTTTTATCCCATTCCTGAGATACTTCACTGGTCTTCAAGTCCATCCAAGTTGCTGCAAAAGATATTAATTCATTTAATTTTATGGCTCAGTAGTACTCCATGTTGTACACACAAACACAGACACACACACACACACACACACACACACACACACACCACATTTCCTGAATCCACTCATGAATTGGTGGTCACTAAAGTTGATTCCACATCTTTGTGATTGTGAATTGTGCTGAAATAAACATTTGTGTGCAGGAGTCTTTTTGGAAAAAATGACTTTCCCCCCTTCGGCAGATACCCAGGAATGGGATTGCTAGGTCGAACTGTATGTCTACATTTATCTTTCTGAGGAATCGCCAAACTGTTTTCCACAGAGGTTGTACTGATTTGCCATCCCACCAACAGTAAGTGTTTCTTTCTTTATGCTCTATAGCATTCTTCTTCTTCTTCTTCTTCTTCTTTTTTTTTTTTTTTTTGCTTTTTAATAATGGCCATTCTGACATGGGGTAAGGTAATATCTCATTGTAGTCCTGATTTACATTTCCTTGATGATTAATGCTGTTGAGAATTTCTTTATATGCTTCTTGGCTATTTGCCTATCTTCTTTAAGAAGTTTCTGATCTGCTACTTTCATCCAGCGGGCCCACCTGTTGCCGCCACCTCGCTCTTGCTTCGCCGGCTGCCGCCTAAGCGGGGATGGGGCCGGGGCCACCACCGCCAGCCATTGCTGGGATGCCGCGGATATACATCCACAGCCTGAGCTGCCAGGCCGGGAAGCTCGATGTGGAGTGCTTCTTTAAGGGCTAAGGAAAGATCCTGGAAGTGGATTTGAAGAATGGTTATGGTTTTGTGGAGTCTGATGATCAGTGTGATGCAGATGATGCTGATTATGAACTGAATGGCAAAGACCTTTGTGGTGAGTGAGTAATTGTTGAGCACACCCACAGCCCACGTGGAGGTGTCAGTTACTGTTCTGGACACAGTGGATACGATTATAGAAGTGGTGGAGATAAATATGGCCCTCCTACCCGCCCAGAGTACAGACTTATTGTGGAGAATTTGTCAAGTCGGTGCAGCTGGCAACACATAAAGGATTATATGTGTGAGGCAGGAGAAGTGACTTACACAGATGCTCACAAGGGATGGAGTAATGAAGGGGTGATTGAATTTGTATCCTATGGTTCAGCGCCTGTGGCTCAAGTGGCTAAGGTGCTAGCCACATACACCTAAGGTGGTGGGTTCGAATCCAGCCCAGGCCCACCAAACAACAATGACAACTGCAACCAAAAAATAGCCGGGTGTTGTGGCAGGCACCTGTGGTCCCAGCTACTCGGGAGGCTGAGGCAGGAGACTGGCTTGAGCCCGGGAGTTGGAGGTTGCTGTGAGCTGTTATGCCACAGCACTCTACCCAGGGGGGCAGCTTGAGGCTCTGTCTCAAAAAAAAAAAAAAAGAATTTGTATCTTATTCTGATATCAAAAGAGCTTTGGAAAAGTTGGATGGAACTGAAGTCAATGGCAGAAAAATCAGATTAGTGGAAGACAAGCCAGGTTCCAGACGACGCCGATCCTACTCCAGGAGCTGGAGCCATTCAAGGTTCCACTCTGAAAGCAGACATTCCTGTAAAAGCAGAAGCTGAAGCGGCAGCAGCAAAAGCAGTCATTCTAAGAGCAGATCCCGGTCCAGGTCAAGCTCCCACTCCCGGAGCCAGAGCCGCAGCTGGAGCAAGAAAGAGAAGAGCAGGAGCCCCACCAAGGACGACAAGAGCAGCAGCCGCAGCCTGGGCAAGAGTCGCAGCAAGAGCAAAGGCCAGGCTGAAGAGAAGATCCAGAACAACAACAGCACCGGCAAGTCCAAGACTCGGAGTCCTAGTAGGCACAAAAGTAAAAGCAAGAGTCGGAGCCGGAGCTAAGAGCGGAGAGTAGAGGAGGAGAAGCGGGGGAGTGTGAGCAGGAGCAGGAGCCAGGAGAAAGGCAGGAATCAGAAGAAGGGCCTCCTCAAGAGCCGCAGCCATGGGGGCAGCAGGAACCGTAGCCACAGCAAGAGCAAGGACAAGAGTAAGAACAGGAAGAGAAGCAGGGAGGAAAGCCGCAGCCGTAGTTACAGCCGCAGCAAGAACGAGAGGAGCAGGAAGCCGGGCAAGTGAAACAGCAAGGCAGGCAGCAGCAAGAAGAAGGAAGACACTGACCGCTCACAGTCGCGATTGCCCTCCCGCTCAGCGTCAAAGGAGCGCGAACACACCATCTCCGAGTCTGGACAGAGGGAAGGCCAAGGGGAGAGTGAGGATGTTGGCACCAATCAGGAGACCTGCTCTAGGTCAAGATCGAATTCCAACTCGAAACCAAACCTTCCGTCAGAATCACGCTCCAGATCAAAGTCAGTTTCAGAAACCGGATCTTGGTCCAAGTCTCAATCCAGGTCTGCTTCCAGATCAGCCTCCCGGTCTAGATCTAGGTTCCACTCAAGGTCCTAACTGGCTAAGACCACAGCTGGAACTACCCAAGAAGTCTTTTGTACATGTTTGGTAGTCGTAGCACGAGTGATGGAAGTAGAATATGTCACTGCTGTACATTTTAAACTCCCCTAATGGTGTGTCTATAACTGTTATTCTAAGTGCTTCCTCTCAGTAAAGCCTCCTGGCACCAGGGCTTCCTGCTCGACTGAAAAAAGTTTCTCTTTGGCTTGGTGCCTGTGGCTCAAGCGGCTAAAGCGCCAGCCACATACACCTAAGGTGGCTGGTTTGAATCCCCAGCCTGGGCCCGCCAAACAACAATGATGGCTGCAACCAAAAAATGGCCAGGCATTGTGGCGGGCGTCTGTAGTCCCAGCTACTTGGGAGGCTGAGGCAGGAGACTCGCTTGAGCCCAGGAGTTGGAGGTTGCTGTGAGCTGTGATGCCATAGCACTCTACCCAGGGGGATAGCTTGAGGCTCCGTCTAAAAAAAAAAAAAAAAGAAAGAAAAAAGTTTCTCTTTGAAAACCCCCCTTTAGGCTCGGGGCCTGTGGCTCAAGTGGCTAAGGCGCCAGCCATGTACACCCAAGGTGGCGGGTTCGAATCCAGCCTGGGCCCGCCAAACAATGATGGCTGCAACCAAAATATAGCCAGGCGTTGTGGCGGGCGCCTGTGGTCCCAGTTACTTGGGAGGCTGAAGCAGGAGACTCGCTTGAGCCCAGGAGTTGGAGGTTGCTGTGAGCTGTGATGCCATAGCACTCTACCCAGGGGGACAGCTTGAGGCTCTGTCTCAAAAAAAAAAAAAGAACCCCCCCCCCTTTACTCATGGCCAACAGTAGAATATCCAAAACGCCTTGGCTTTCAGGCCTGGCCTTTCCTATAGAGAGCTCAATACCTGGACAGCACTAAGGCTGGAATGATGACATAGGTAGGTATAGTGACTTCAACCATTTTTGCTCTTATATTGAGGCCCTTTGATGTATGCCATTTAGTGAAAGTGCTAAGTCTCAAGTTTCCTACCACTTTGGTTTCATGTTTTTGGACTTAACAAAGTTGTGAATAGCACAGTTGAGGAAAATTGATATCTGCAGTAACCCATAGGAAGTCAACTGTAGAGTTCCATATTCTAGTAATTGTGATTATATTGTTTTATATTAAAAAAGAAAATAAAAGAATTTTTTTTTAATTTCATTTTTCCCCGTCTTGCAAAGTATAGTGACCCCTGCTTCCATTAAATCTGAATAAAGACTATTTTTGCTTGACAAAAAAAAAAAAAGAAGAAGAAGAAGAAGAAGAAGAAGTTTCTGTTCATGTCTTTTATCCACAGGTATTTTTTTTTCTTGTTGATTTGTTGGAATTCTTTTTTTTTTTTTTAGAGACAGAGTCTCACTTTGTCACCCTTGGTAGAGTGCTGGGTCATCACAGCTCACAGCAACCTTCAGCTCTTGGGCTTAGGCGATTCTCTTGCCTCAGCCTCCTGAGTAGCTGGGACTACAGACGCCTGCCAAAATGCTGGGCTATTTTTTATTGTTACAGTTTGGCTGGGGCCAGGTTCAAACCCGCCACCCTCGGTATATGGGGCCAGCACGCTACTCCCTGAGCCACAGGTGCTGCCCCTTGTTTGAATTCTTTGTAGATTCCAGATGTTAGTCCTTTATTGGATATATAATGAATCTATTCTTCTATTTTGTAAGTTATCTATTTACTCTGTTGATCATTTTCCTGTGCCATGCGGAAGATTTTTAATTTAGTCAACCACATTTGTTCATTTGTTTTTTACTGTTATTTGCATTTACTTTATATTGCATCTATTCGTGTGCCATAAGTTTTTGTTTCTTCAGTTTCTTCTGGGATATCTTTTTCTTCTGTGCTACCTCTTCTTCTGGTTTGGGAACAATTTGTTCCTTTTCAGTAAGGATCATCTCAGTGTGGCAGGGGGAGCTCATGTATGGGTTGATGCGACCATGGGCTCTGTAAGTTCCGTGATATATCTTGGGGGCTTTGTTCACCTGGATATGCTCAATGACCAGAGAATCTACATCTAAACCCATAAGTTCAGCATTACTCTCTGCATTTTTAAGAATATGCAGCAAAAATTCAGCACTCTTTTTGGGCCACCAACCCTGTGTCCAGCCCCACTTTTTGGCCTGGGCACACCCTCCAACTCCACCATTGTAATGTCAGAATGGTACACATTGTTTCTTTAAAGTGACATCCTTCAGATACTTGTTGGGGTTTCATATATGCATGCCCTTGATGGCCTGGGCAATTTCACATGTGCTCTTAAAGTGAACACAAAGATTGAGCCTCTTGACTTGCATGACTTTGTGGGGTATTCTGGGTCAAGTGAATAGCGAACCATTTTCACAGATCACTTCAGGCCGCTTAGGGAAAGAGCTATCTTTGTTGTTATTGTATTTGCTTTTTGGGTCTTAATCATAAATTCTTTGCCTAGGCCAATGTGTAGAAGAATTTTCCTACATTTTCTTCTAGAATTTTTATGGTTCACATCTTACATTAAAGTCTTTTACCGGCTCAGTGCCTGTGGCTCAAGCGTCTAAGGCACCAGCCACATACACCCAAGGTGACAGGTTTGAATCCAGCCCTGCCCACCAAACAACAATGATGGTTGCAACCAAAAATAGCCGGGCATTGTGGCTGGCGCCTGTGGTCCCAGCTACTTGGGAGGCGGAGGCAGGAGACTTGCTTGAGCCCAGGAGTTAGAGGTTGTTGTGAGCTGTGATGCCAGGGCCCTCTATCCAGGGGGACAGCTTGAGGCTCTGTCTCAAAAAAAAAAAAGTCTTTTACCTGTCTTGAATTAATTTTTGTATATGGTGGGAGATAAGGAGGTACTGTTTCATTCTACTGCATGTGGTTATCCAGTTTTCCCAACACCATTTTTTGAATAGGGCTTTCTTCCTTTAGTGTATGTTTTTGTCTGCTTTGTCAAGATTAGTTGGCTATAGGTTGATGGTTTTATATCTGGGTTCTCTATTCTGTTTCATTGGGCTATGTCTTTACTTTTATACCAACACCAGGCTGTTTTGGTTATTATCACTTTGTAGTAGTTTGAACTCTGGTAATGTGTTTGTTTGCCTAAGATTGTTTTGGCTATTCTGGCTCTTTTTAATATATGTGCTGCCAAAGCAAACACATGGCTCTTTTTTGGTTCCAAACGAAGCATTAAATTATTTTATCTAGATCTCTGTATCTGTAAATCACTTTGGGAAGTATGGACATTTTAACAATGTTGGGCTCGGCGCCTATAGCTCAACCAGCTAAGGCGCCAGCCACATACACCTAAGGTGGCGGGTTCGAATCCCCAGCCTGCACCCGCCAAACAACAATGACGGCTGCAACCAAAAAATAGCCGGGCGTTGTGGCAGGTGCCTGTGGTCCCAGCTACTTGGGAGGCAGAGGCAAGAGACTTGCTTGAGCCCTGGAGTTGGATGTTGCTGTGAGCTGTAAGGCCAGGGCACTCTACCCAGGGGGACATCTTGAGGCTCTGTCTCAAAAAAAAAAAAAAAAAAAACAATGTTGATTCTACCAATCCATCAGCATGAGATATTTTTCATTTGTTTGTGATTTCTTTACTTAAGGTTTCACAGTTCTTGTAGAGATCTTTCACCTCCTTGGTTAACTATATTCCTAAGTATTTTATTTTCTTTGTAGCTATTGTGGATCATTCTCTCTTTTTTTAAATTTTTACATACACATGTGATTATTAGGTTTCCACTTTTTGCCTTCATAGAATTAAAAAGGCTTAAAATTTACCAACAATAACAATGTTTAAGATAAGGACTAGAAACAAAAACCTCGTAGAGAATGAATGAAGGTAAATACATTCAGAAAAGAAATCAGACAATTGCTGCAATGAAGTATTAAGCAATAATAATAATAGTAATACAGAGAAAGTAACATTCACATTGTCAAATAAGAGAATACTTTGAGGGTCAGTATAGAGTCATCAATTAACTTCTTATTATTTTTTTCCAAAGCCTCAAAAAATAGACAACTAATATTTATAAATAAAAAGAAAAGATAATTTCAAAAACCAGATCATGCCAAATCTTATAGACAATAGAAAAAGAGGAAATACTTCAAAATCATTCTGTTTGGCTCAGCGCCTGTGGCTCAAGTGGCTAAGGAGCCAGCCATATACACCTAAGGTGGTGGGTTCGAATCCAGCCCGGGCCTGCCAAACAACAATGCCAGCTGCAACCAAAAAATAGTTGGGAGCTGTGGCGGGCACCTGTGGTCCCAGCTACTTGGGAGGCTGAGGCAGGAGACTCGCTTGAGCCCAGGAGTTGGAGGTTGCTGTGAGCTGTGATGCCCTGGCACCCTACCCAGGGGAATAGCTTGAGGCTCTTTCTCAAAAATAAAAAAAATAATAATTCTGCTTTGTAAGGGCTAGCAACTATTTTACAGCACATTCAAGAGAAAGTACATCTTAGAAGGAGGTGCCCTAAGACCTTGCTGATTAAGAGAAACGATACAAAAGAACAGAGGCGTTTAACACGGAGGTGCCCAAGACCTTGCTGATTAAGAGAAACGATACAAAAGAACAGAGGCGTTTAACACGGAGGTGCCCAAGACCTTGCTGATTAAGAGAAACGATACAAAAGAACAGAGGCATTTAACACGTGCACACATTCCAAAGAAATTTACTCATATCACTCTCCACCTCCTTCCTACCTCATCCTAACAATACTAATCTATCACAATCCAGGACTATATGCATAATCAAATTTAGAGGTACCCCTCGTTCCCCCACTAACTGAACCTATATAACCCCCTACCTACTACAATAAACAGCTTCGGCTCAGTCCCTTTCCAAGTGTGTCTGTCTTTGTCTTGTTTGTCTTCCCCTTTCATACGCGAACTCCCCAACCCGCTGCCTCCCACCGGTGGTGGGGGGGCAGCACTGCTTAATCTGGATACACTTGATATTAAAATTAGAAAAAACATATTATTATAAAGTGGAAATGACAAACGTAATTCACTTTTAAATAAGGATGCAGTATTCTGTATCCTAAACAACATATTAACAAGTTGAAGTAAAATTAATGTTTAAGTGATGTACTTTAGTCAAAATAGAATCCAATTTATGTGAGAATTAGTCACTTCTTTTTTTTCTTGTCCTTACCCTCACCCCCTCCCTCCTTTTCTGTCTGTTTACCCCTTTCCCCATGCCCCACCATGTCATTAATTGTCATTAATTGTCCTCATATAAAAGTTGAACACATAGGATTCATACATCTCCATTCCTATGATGCTTCACTAAGGATAATGTGTTCCACCTCCATCCAGGTTAGTACAAATGCTGCAAAATCTCCTTTTCTTAAATAACTGAATAATATTCCATGGTATACGAATACCACAGCTTCCCAATCCATTCCTGGGTTGAAGGGCATTTAAGCCGTTTCCACATTTTAGCAATTGTAAATTGGGCTATATCACAAAATCTCAAAACTGCAAATGCTGGCATGGATGTGGAGAGAAAGGAACACTTTTGCACTGCTGGTGGGACTGCAAACTAACACAACCTTTTTGGAAGGAAGTATGGAGAAACTTCAAAGAACTCAACCTAGATCTCCCATTTGATTCTGCAATCCCATTACTGGGCATCTACCCAGAAGAAAAAAAAAAAACCTTTTATTATAAAGATACTTGTACTAGGCTGTTTATTGCAGATCATTCTCTTTTTTAAAGGTCATTTCATTGAGTAACCAGATCCAGAGATTTCCTCAGAAAAGTCCTTCCGCAGACTTTCCAGGAAAGAACACCTGTTTACCATTTTTATGTCTTTTTGTTGGTCAATTTTTGCTATTTTGACACTTGACACTTTTTCCATGCCTTGAAATTTGTCAGTTACAGTTCAGATTGTGTCATGGACGAATTGATCTGATTGCATTAGGTTTAATTGAGCTCTGTAACCAGCAAAAGTGGCTTAAATAACCTGGAAATTTGAATTTGTATCTAGTTTATAATCTAATCATAAACTATTCTTACTTCCTCATTGCAGACCCAAGGAATGACCAGGGTGGCTCACAGGACCTGTGAGTCTAGCAGATAGCAATGGCAGATTAAACCTGTCAGAGCCAAAATGATACCCTGATGAGAAAGGAAAGAGCTTTAAGAGTGTTTATAGCTTTTACTCTTTAGGCAAAGTGGTTACTGTCAAGGTACTCTGTAGGAAGGGATCTGAGTCACTAAGTTTAACAAAATTACCTTCTTCATCATGGCGGAAAACTAACCAAATTTCTAAAGCTTCTTCAGGCCGCTGAACAAAGGGCTCCTGAAAGGCTCTACATTATCTTTCATTAAAACCCTGAATCTCAATAACTCACTTCATTACAAGCTTTCCGTTGGCACCAAGGACCTACTCAGGGTTAACAGTAGTCATTGGGTGCAACTCAGCCATAGGGTCTTCAATGACTTTGGGGCCAATAATGGGAGAACAGCAAATAGTCAGAGGATTGCTCCTGACTTGGACATGATTCTGTTGGATGTCAAATTTGTCCCACTGGGCAAGTTCAGAAAGGGAGCTCACCATAAGGCCCAATGCCCTGCTCTAAGTAAAATATCTTATACAAGCAATTCACTAGCAACCTCCAAAAATTTCCAATGGCTTCTGCTATCATTCCCTAAGACCCATTGGTGTAGCTATCAAAGTGTCCTATGGAATGTGCTAGCATTTCTCAAAAGCCATTGGCAATGTTCTCTGTGGGACTCTCTAACTCTTGCAAAATTTTCACTAGCACTTTTATAGAGTGCCCTGTTGACTCCACTAGTACCCCACTGGGTGCTTTTGCTTTTCCATAATTGTGCTTAACCCACTATCCTGCTCTACCAGATGTCAGAATAGCTGATGAAGACAAGCCTAAATGAAAGTAAAAATTAAACTTGTAATAACTTAATGTGATAATACAAGCAAGAGGCTAAACTTGAGAAACACAAGTACCCCCTTTTCCATTTTTCTGTATGGAATGCTATTGGTCTAGGATCAGGTGAGTTAGCATAGATGTGTAGGTCATCTCATAGCCAGTGAAGTTCTGCACAAAAGGCTCCTGCAATTTTAGGGGAGACGGAAAGAAGTAGGGGAAAATCTGAGTGCTGAACCAGAGTTGAGAAATGTGCATTTAAGATTACACCTTCCCAACTTTATAAGGAAGTCTTGTCATAGGTTTCTGATGAAAGCCTTTGCTAAAGACCCAGATGAAGAAACCTCTGAATGGAGGCACTTGGTTTAGAAATGTGGATATGTATAAAATGCATGGCTAGCCAGCTGTGCCTGAGTCCTTGACTGTAACTCCATGGCTGTGCATTAAGGCTGAGGTGGGCAAGGCGAATTTCCCCCATGAAGCCTGACAGGTAAAATCTTTATAATTGCCTGCAGTTGGGCCTGGAAAATCACACATAGATTTTTATCCAGGGAGTGGACTCACCTAATAGAACATGTAAACAAAACTGTTAACTAACAAAACCTAATAGACATACACCTACACAACATTCTATGCGAGAATGACAGAATACGGCCAGGCCTGGTGGCTCACGCCTGTTGTCCCAGCACTGTGGGAGGCCGAGGCGGGTGGATCACCTGTGCTCAGAGGTTTGAGACCAGCTGAAGACCCGCCTGAGGCAGAGTGAGCCAGAGTGAGACCCTGTCTCTACAACAACAACAACAACAACAAGACAGCCGGACCTTGTGATCTCAGCTACATGGGGGGCAAGAGAACACTACAGGAAGAAGAAGTAAAAAAAAAAAAAAAGAATGACAGAATACATATTCTTCTCAAGTGCATGTGAAACATTTTTCATAATAGACCATATATTAGGTAACAAAACAAATATAAATAAATTCTAAAAGATTGAAACAACACACTTTTTTTTTTTTTTGAGACAGAGCCTCAAGCTGTCCCCCTGGGTAGAGTGCCGTGGCATTACAGCTCACAGCAACCTCCAACTCCTGGGCTCCAGCGAGTCTCTTGCCTCCGCCTCCCAAGTAGCTGGGACCACAGGCGC